>CM053785.1:674053365-674218365 GCA_028749045.1 Cupressus sempervirens
AGAGGCTAAATAGGGGCATGAGATTGTGAGAGGAGGGAGGAGAGACTTAAAGAGATTAAGGAGGCAGGGAGGAAGAGAGATGATGTAGAGATAAATGGTAATAAAGGAGAGGATATGGTAAGTAGGGGTGGAAATAGGACACAAAGGGAGAAATGAAGGAAGGTACATGAGGTGGAAAGAGATAATGTCGAAGGGGAGAGTGATTAGGTAGAGAGAAAGAGAATAATTAGGATGGAAATGGTGATGGGGTGAGGAATTTGGGAGGGAGGGAGAGAGAGAGAGAGAGAGAGAGAGTGCTTAGATTTTGAGAGACATGGGCTAGGGCTATATAATAATCAAGAGGAATAGATGGTGAGAGGAGGAGAGATATAAGAGAAAGAGGGAATGGTAGAGGGAATAGGGGAGAGATGGGGTAAATATAATAATTAGGGAATGTGATAGATGGACATGGCAATGAAGGAAGGAAGAGAGGATAATAGTGATAAGTGGGTGGACGGGGGTGGGGGGTTTTAAATAGGAGAAGATATGTTGAGAGGATGGTGGGGAGTGAGGGAAAGAGAGTAAATATGGGGGGAGATATATGTATTATATGTTTTGGGAAAAAGAGATGTGAGAGAGAGAGTAAGAGACATGATGTAAAGATATATAAGGTATTTAGTGGGAAGCAATCGCTAGAGGGTCAGGGAGATGGAAGAAAGATAGAACGGGGAGTGGGGAGAGATAGAGGTAAATATAGAAAGAGGATAATTTAGGGGGGAGAGAGAGAGAGAGAGAGAGAGAGAGAGAGAGAGAGAGAGAGAGAGAGAGAGAGAGAGAGAGAGAGAGAGAGAGTCTTTTCAGTTACTGTGAATGCATTGTTGGCACTTAAGGGTAGATATAGAGGGTAAATAGGGGTAAGAGATTGTGATAGGAGGGAGAGGAGACTTAAAGAGATTAAGGAGGTAGGGAGGCAAAGAGATGATGTAGAAATAAATGGTAATAAAGGAGAGGATATGGTAAGTAGGAGTGGAAATAGGACAAAGGGAGAAATGTAAGATGATATGAGGTAGAAAGAGACAATGTCGAAGGGGAGAGTGATTAGGTAGAGAGAAAGATAATAATTTTTAAAAGTGTGTAAATGTGTAATTTTTAAAAGTGTGTAAATGTGTAATTTTTAAAATTATGTCAATGTGTAATTTCTAAAAAGTATGTAAATAGATAAGTTAAAAATATATATAAATGAGTAATTTAAAAAAAAAAATCAAATGAAAACTCTAATTCCAAGCCAAAGTTTAATTCTAATTAGTTCAATAAAAAATAAAATTGATTGTATTAATGATTATATAGGTGGTGATTTATTTATTTTTTCAAAGGGAATCTATTTCATTAAGAATATTTTTGAAGTGAGCATATAAAATCTATAATGTACCATAAAATATGCTATATAATATTTATTATTTATTCTTGTAAATTACTAAATAATAATAATATTAAATATTTATTAATAAAAAAATTTCATAATATATTAACTATAATAAATTATAATTTTAAAAATAATGTGTTTCAATTTGTGTCACGAGTGCTACTAGCTTATATATTATCTCTATATATATATAATAATAATAAGCCGAGAGATATCCTTCTCGAGGGGCCTATTTTCATAATATCACTCAGTGCAATAGGCACCTCGAGAAGGATATCTCTCGGCTTATTTTATATATATATATATATATATATATATATATATATATATATATATATATATATATATATATATATATATATATATATATATATAAAAGCTAGTTTTTAAATTAATCAATAAAAGTACATTTTGGTCGTGCCTTTATCAATAATTTTTAAATCGATAAATATTAGTATTATGTAAAATTAAAATTGAATAAATAAAATTTAAGAAAACAAATAAATATTATATTTAATATTAAATGTGTAAAACTTTGTAAGATTCAAATCTATTTATAAATATAATTAATCTGCACAAATAATAATAAATCTAAACTTCAACCTTTTTTATATAAAAAAAAGTTTTTGAAACTCCAATAAAATGTACCATCAACTTGCTAAGTGGACAATGCCAAAAGGGACACATCAGTTAGAAACGATTGCATTTCAAGGTTTTAGTCGTGTCGGTAACCGTAAGGTATCATGTCGCGGTCATGTCCCACAACACAAGAAAGTCGAGGGAATTTTATACAGGTGCTCCTAGAGGCTAAGGAGCAAGAAAGTTACCGCAATATACAGGTGCTAATTGCAGCAAATAAAACTCTTGCAGATGATAACAACACTTTAAAAGCTCAAATCTCAATGCTGCAAGAAACACTTCTAGCCGGGAAGCTTGAATGGCAGAATATGAAGGATGAATGGAAAAACCTGAATGTGACATTGGAAACAAACAAGGTCACAGCAAATACCGAGTCATCTCATAATAAGGAGAAAACGATTCTTCACACTAGTTTGCCAGGAAAGGCAGATGGTGAAGAGAAGAGAAGGAGTTTTGCAGAAGTCACCAAAACTTGGGACAAAAACAGCAAACACCCTGATATGGCAAGAGAAGAGGCAAAGATTTGTGTGAACACGCAAGACAAAGAGGTCAAGGAAAGGCAGCTTAGGGCATCCAATATAATTATCAAGGGGATAAAAGACTATGGGGAAGGCGAACATACTCTTGACCTAACGAGGGATTTCCTACAAGATGTGTTGTTGTGGCAAGGACAAATCTGCCAAGCTTGGAGGGTTGGCAAACCACACGCTGAGAGAAATAGGCCAATCAAGGTAGTCATGCTCAACATTAGCGACAAACAAAATCTACTTAACAAAAAACAGCTCTTGTGGGGTTCTCGCTTCGTTTTAGAGGAGGATTTAACTATGAGACAGCAAGTAGAAAGAAGGATGGAAATGGAAAAAATCAGAATAGCTAGAAATGAAGGCAAAAGAGCTTGGATGTTCAAGGAAAAAGCAGTTATTGCTCATTTTGGCCACCGCTACAATGAAGGGTAGCAAGAAGGCAACAAAGGTGCAACAACAAACACCTTAACAGGCAGCGATACAACAATATCCATAATCACACCTAGCGATAATAACTCAACTTTGAGTCTTTCGCATCAAAATAAATAGCAATCAAGCTTAACCTAGGCGTCCTTAAGTTTAGTTTGTTGGAATTGCAGAGGTTATCCGTGGAGACATGGGCCTGGGTTAGGGCCTATTGCGGAAGGCAAAGACATTATTTGTCTCATAGAGACACATGAGCATGAGGGATGTAAGACCCCATTGTTTGAAGGCTACTGGAAGATGGCAGTGTGGAATGAGGCAGCGGGAAATGGTAAAGGTTATGGAGGTATAATGGTTCTAGTAAAAGAAAAAGAAGGTCGTGTCATTCAGCTGGAAAAGACTGATTCTAATAAACAATTTATATGGCTCAAAATCGTGGAAAATAACACTCTTCTCAGGATTGCAGCTTGTTACTTTGCTCCACAAGTATCTAAAATTTATAAAAAGTGTGGTTTAGATCACAATGACCCTTATGCTACGTTAAAGAAAGATGTTGCTATTTTTTCACAACGTGGGGATGTCCTTCTCGTTGGAGATCTCAATGCTAGGACAGAAAATTGGCAAGCAAGTATTTTCAGCTCCGAAGTAAATGATAACCCTATTTGGCTCACAGAAGAGAGAAATCATCCATGGGATAGAATATCCGAAGATGCTAAAGGCTGCAATCATTTTGGGGAAGAATTGATCACTTTATGTGGCACATTTGATCTAATAATCTGTAATGGTTTGGCTAGATGGGCTAAGTCGGGCAATTTCACTTGCAACACATACAACGGGGCAAGTGTGGTAGATTATGTAATTTGTTCCCAGCATTTGTATAACAATATTGAAGAAGTTGAAATTGGAGAGCACATTTGGGATCTCAAATCAGATCATAGACCACTGTAGGTAAATTTGTATTGGGCAAAGGATAGACGGATTGGGGCAAAAATTCAAGGCCTTCAACACCCACCTTCTCAGGGCAGAATTTTGTTAACTTCAGAAAATAGTAACACTTTCAGGGCTACTCTTGAGGAACTTTGTATGGGACACCCTATGTATAAACATGGTGTTAATAGTCATGATTTATCAAATCTGATTCACAAGGCTCTTTCAAAATGCAAGAGAGCAAAAAATAGAAAATTCGAAACTAATTGTTTTCCAGCCAATGCATGGTTTGATAAGGAATGCAAGAGGGCTAGGAGAAATCTAAGGGAGTCAAATAAAACTAACCTTGACATTAAGACCTACAAACAGATCCTAAAGAAGAAAAAAATCGATTTTATGTCCACAAGGAGAGAGGAGCTAATTTTCTTGGGCAGAAATAACCCCAAACGTTTTTGGAAAGAACTCCAACCAAGGAGGAAGCAAACTGAAAATAATATTACTGCCACCCAATGGTTTGATTATGCTAAGAAACTTTATGAACAAGAGGGTGGAGTGGGACAGCCACCTTTGGTCAATGATACCACAAATATTTTTACTGTGCAAGAGATAGAGACAGGGATTAAGAAGTTGGGTGGAGGCAAAGCAAAAGACCTTGTTGCGCTTCAAGCTGAATATTTGAAGTGGGGTATGAAAACTCTTGCAACACACATCACTGAAATCTTCAACAAAATCTGCCAGGAAGGGTTTCCGAAAGATTGGACAATCAACCTTGCAATACCACTTTTTAAGAGTGGTGATGTTAACAATCCCTCCAACTACAGGACTATAATGATCAATCCCCTCTTTGCTAAACTTTTTGGCAGTATGATAGAAACTAGGATCAGCAAATGGGCAGAGGAAAATCATAAACGTGCTAAAGGGCAAGCTGGTTTTAGGCCAAAGCACTCGACAGTGGATCACTGTGTCACTCTGAGACACATTATTGAAAAAGAGTGGGAGAAAAAGGAAGAGGTTTTTTGTTGCTTTGTTGACTTCAAAAAGGCTTTTGATACCGTTCCGAGAGACAAGCTTTGGTTGAGGATGGAAGAATTGGGGATTCCTAGGCATCTCAGAGCTGCTGCTCATAGGATGTACGAAGAGGTGAAAGTCAAAATCAAAACTTCAGATGGCATTTCAGAATGTTTTAGGAGCGATATCGGGGTCAAACAGGGCTGCCCTTTATCCCCTACTTTATTTGGTTTATATATTGACAAACTGGAAGAGTGGTTAAACACGCAAGAGCGTGAAGGCATTCAGCTAGGGAAATTTTTTATAAAGCTACTCCTATATGCGGACGACCTCATTTTAATTGCCAAATCTGCTTGTGGTTTGCAAGACCATCTATCTTCTCTTGAGCGCTTTTGTAGAATGGTGGGGATGCAGGTCAATATCAGCAAAACCAAGGTTATGATTTTCTCTAATAATAAAAAACAGCATCAACATGAATTTTATTACAATGGAAGTGTTCTCGAAGAAGTTGCGGAATATAAATACCTTGGCATCGATTTCAACAAAAAACTAAGCTGGTCTAGCTACAGGTATAAAAGGACATTAGGTGGATGGAAGGCTTTCTACACTCTTCAGAATAGGTGCCGTGAAGCGGAGTTGTGGGATTGGAAAACTATTCAAACCTTGTTCGGTCTTCTTGTGCTGCCAGTTGTTCTTTATGGGTGTGAATTATGGGCCAGCAACACTACTATAGCACAATGGAAACAAATCGAAGGAATCCAAAAGCGCTTGATTACAAGCAAGTTTAAAATTAAAAGCACTGTTCCATATGACATCATGCTAAGTGAAATGGGGGTTGTGCCTATTGAGGCACTTGCTATGGTTTGCCTTTTAAGCTATCTAAAAAGAATCGAAAAAATGGAAGAGGATAGATGGCCGAAAGTTGTATTTAGTGACACACTATGTAAGCGAAAAAGGACATGGATGCAACAAAACATCAAGTGGATGAGTAAATGGAATATTCATTTCAATATGTGCCCCACAAGTAATAAAGAAATAAAGGTCTTTGTTATGGAGAAATTCTACAAGAGAAATTGGGGAAGCGAGATTGGGAGGAAGAAACTATATTATATAAATGAGTTCAACCCCACTTGTGATCAACTCGAAAAAGTGTACATAGGAGCCAACATTTCTTGGAGAGCTAAAATTCTTATTGCTCAGCTAAGAACCAACTCTCACCAACTTCGTTGTGAGACCGGGCGTTGGAAGAGGCCAAAGGAGGCTTGGGAAGAGAGAATTTGTAGATTTTGCAATTCTGGGAAAGTGGAAACTGAACAGCACTTTATTCTAGAATGTGAGGCCTACAAGGATAGCAGGGATAAGTTTGCGGATACTATATGTGACAGTTCTTGGCATAACCTGTTCAACGAAGAGTACATTGAGCAATTGGGGGGGCTCATCATTAGTCTACACAAGAGGCGAACAACGCTACTTAAGTCTGCTTGAGTTGTCTTGCTGTCCTATAGGCTATTTTTGGCCTCGTGGACGTTAAAATTTTATCTATCTATCTATCAGGGTGCTTTTTGGTAAAAAATAAAATATCGGGCGTCAAGCTGCCTATTCAACAATTTCATGTCCTAGGGTGGCTTAAAAAAGGAAACATCGTTTTGTCATTACGAAGAAGAATTTGGAAAGACCACTTTCGTTGGTACTGAGAAGTGGAAGCACATTTCAGTGGGTAATGCGAACCAAAAATTTGAGGAAAGGTTATTTTTCCCGAATTCTGTGAAGAGGCTTGTCTCACGAGTTTGCACAGATGAGCAGAAGTAGAAGAATTAACAAGAACCGTGGTGAAAGCACATTTTATTCTGTAAGGAAACCCATTTGAAGAGGGGTTTTCTTTTTTCAGAGCTCTGTGAATGGGGTGGTCACATGAGTATGCAGAGACTGTAGAAGAATTAGCAAGAGCAGTTTTGGAAGCACATTTTAATGGGTACTGAGAACCAACCATTAGAGGAAGGGTTTTCTGTTTTCAGAATTCTGTGAAGAGGGTGGTCACATGAGCATGTACAGAGGAGCAGAAGTAGAGGAAGTAAAAGAGGAGCTGCGTTGTAGACGGTCAGATGGTAAACGATGGAGGTGCAGCGCCCCTGTCAGGAGTGGCCACACTCTCTGTGAGCACCACATTAAAATGATCGATGGTCGCCAAAAGAAGAAAAAAGATGAAAAGCTTACCGAAAAGATGGAGAGAGTAAAGGCCGTGTCTGGTTTGGCCCATGGCAAACGGCATTTCAAGGATGGAAATGCTGCTTTCCGATATGAACAAGAGGCTTGGGGAGCTGATGTGGATGAATATGTGGAAGCCAAAGCAGAAGAAGTGGACAGTTTCTCCCGGATTAAGTCCCTTACTCGAATGGTACTTTGGGTTCCTTGTTTTGATGTTTTCTTTTCTTGGGAAAGACTTAAAATATCTCTCTGACTCTGGCTTATGAGTCAAGTTTGCATAGTTCACAAGAGGAAAATAATAACTTTTTGATATTGATTACAAAGTTCGAGGAAAATATATTTTAGGGTAATAGTTAAATTTTTGTTATTAGTTTTTAAATCTGTGCCATTTTATAAAAAATATAATATATACACGCCTTGTTACTGGGCAGTGCTGGTAAATCCTGGTATACGTACATTTTGGGTATGGTACACTGGAAATGTCTAAATCCTAAACTAAAACGTAAATCTTATCAAGATGGACACTTAGTGTTTTTTTTTTTTCAAAATTCACTTTTCCCTTGCGATGATTTACATTTTAGATTTTAGTTTAGGATTTAGCCAATTCCGAATAGATGAATGTTAAATGTTGCTTGTAATTTGATTTTCCATTGTGTAATGTCATTTGTGTTGGTTGTTTCTAATTGTGGCCTTAATAGCTTACACGGTTTCCTGTAGATCTCTTGACACTATTTAGTAAGATTGAAGTAAAATGTATTGTAGAGTGATTCCATGCAGCTATTTAATTTTATTTTTTAATTATTTTTTAAAATAAGTGAGTTTATATTTATATATATTTTTAACTAAATAAAAAGGATAGTTTTAATTTATAATCTTATCTTATAATGCTGGTTTCTGTAATTGTGGACCTAATGGCATGTCTGATTCCATGTAAATTTTTTATTGGTACAAAAAACAAGTTTAGATTTTCTCATATATACTGGAGTTGTTACGTTTTGGAGTTTGAAATTTCAGTAAAAAAAATAAACAAGGGACCTGAAATACTGCAGCTTTGCATAATGAAAAATATGCTGTATGATTGTACATATTTCCTTTTCTTCTCCTTTATTTCTCCATTAATATTTTACTTTCAATCACGTGTCCCAGACCCTAAAACCCTTGTCTCTAATGGTGTTTGAGGTATTGCAGTATGTGGTAGATGTCCACTCGCACCCACCCCCCCCTCTTGCCTACCAAAATATTCAAATCTTTGAAATATATTTGAAATGTGTTTCAAAAATTAAAAAAACACCATAGGATGTATAATATCTGGGACAACTAGATGCTCCTCAGGGCAAGGCAAATTGCCATCATTGAAATTCATTCCTTTCCATCTTATAATCCTCATCCTAGATAAGTTGTGGAACACAGATTATTTGGTCTTTTACCAACTCTAAAAAAATGCTCCTTGAAAATTCAAGTATTGATTGCTAAAGAAAAAATAACTATAATAGTTTGGGGTGTTACCTTAAGGCCCAACAAGCATGATGATTCAGAAACTGAACTTTGAATGTAGAAATTATTTTTCGTTTTACCAAGCCTTTGAGAGCATGGGCACAATTCTTTAAAAAGCATAAATATATTACATAGAGGTGCTTTTTTGATGAAGAATAAAAAACTATAAGGTAGATTTAGAGGTTCAAGGAGGAAAGGTCCAAGAGGTTCTCCTTGCTTCTCCTTTAGGGCTCCTAGATATCATCTATTTTGAGTTTGTGGAGTGTTGTACGAGAAAAGTGTGAGTCTTGATTGTCAATGTTGTACTTGCAGATTGCTTTCCCATTCTTTGACATCTCCTTGGGAAGACATGAGATGCATGATGACCTCTATATTGTTATACTGGGGAAGAATTCCATGGTTTTGGATATACAAAGGCTTTATTCCCATTCAGAAATCACCCTAAGCTATTAAACTTGGAGCTGAAACTCAAATTGGAAGGAGAAGAGGTGGTGCTTCACAACATCAAGGATGGGGATCCAAGAGTTGTCATGGCCGCAAGCTGAAATATCAATTGATGACGAGCACTTCATCCATAGGTGAGAATTTTTTTTGTGGTGACATTGAATTTATTTGAGATTACCGTGGTAGGGAGTTTGATGTTGTGCTTCTAGGGTGCCGACAAAGTAGACAAATTCATCAGGATATAGAGAGATTACCGTGGTAGGGAGTTTGATGTTGTGCTTCTAGGGTGCCCACAAAGTAGAGAAATTAATCAGGATATAGAGAGAGAACATGTTGGAGAGATGTTTCTCATTTAGGAAGTAATGGTCACCATCAAGGGATATCAAGGGATGCTCATAACTTTGGGGAAGGGCTTCAAGTGAATTTTTTTTTTTATGACTCTTTATAAACCTACACATGTACTTCTATTTTTTGAAAGAAATTGTTTTACAACAACAAATGTTGGACTTATTATTCCCAAAAACATAAATAAGTCATGCAGATTTAGACAATAACTATTGAAATCTCTATGGAATCCAACAAAATAGTTATAGTTTGTGTTTGCAAATAGTCGATGCTAAATTAGAACTTACCAGTTACATTGATTTTTTATTGCTATCATAGTATCAAGAATGGACTCTCAGACTTATGGCAGACCTCAAATGGCTGCATTTTGGTGTACAAACCCTAATTCAAGTTGCAATGAAGAATTATTAGACTGTGATCTTTGATTTGTTTGGAAGAGAAATGGACTCTACTAGATCAACTATGTTCCCTCGGTTTGCTGCTATAGTTCTGTGACTTTATTTGCTAATAAAAATCACTAATAACCTGTGTCAGGGTTGTGTCCAGAACAGTTGCTGCTACAAGGGTTTTGTCCAGTACTATTCACGCAAAGTATAGAGTGAAAAAATAACAAAGTCATAAACTTGGAATGAATTATTTTCTCCCATCATCATCTCTGTCAAAAGCTTTGATCCCTCACAAAATCCTTCATTTTTTGGCAGTTAAAAATTAACATCACTCACCATGAAGATTTCACCTAGTAATAAAAACATGGGTAACTTAAAGTGGTTCCCACTTTAGTCCATAACGAATAATTAAATAAATTACTAATCACTTTTAGCGTTTTGGGCTATTAATTAATTTATTCATGTATTCCCTTACTATTCAGTTAGTTTTCTAGTCTTAAAGAAATAGGTGTCCAAACTTATAATTTAAGCTTTTCCCTTGTACTGAATTTTTCATTTTATGCCCTTATTAATCCTTTTAGCTCCATGTTGGGGACATCACAAGTCCTCTCACCCTGAGATTGCTTGCCCTAAGCAATCATCCTAATCAAATTTGATTAGGATCAAGTACACCATTTAATTCCTAGATCTCAAAGAAGTCTTACTTCATCTTCTTCAGATCTAAATTTGATTAGGATCAAGTACACCATTTAATTCCTAGATCTCAAAGAAGTCTTACTTCATCTTCTTCAGATCTTCATTCCTCTAGACTGATGTAAACATGATAAGACCTAGTACTATGAAGGACACGGGTATAATCCCAATGTAGATGTTCCTCAAACCAAACTACGCACCATAGTGACCTGTAAGTACCCTTGTGGGGGAAGAATTGAGTCAGCAAAAGTGTGAAACCACTAGTATGAGTTGGAACAATGTTTGTATATAACCCAACCCAACATGAGTATCTAGATCAGATGAATCTAGATCAGCAATGCTATCAAGTCTGATGACTACACCAAGGTCTGGTTCAAGGGCTGAATCCACTAAAGTTGTAAAATAGCAATGTAATTCTTTGGCTATCAATGAATTTTCTGAGTGTATACCTTTCCTAAGTCCCATTGCAAAGCATGAATTACCATAAGATATTTTATCGCTGCCAACGCCATGTATCAAGACATCCATGTCAAGAGGATAAGGAAATATGTTGCTGCTATCATTAATTGAATAATCTGATTTATCGCCTTGCACCCAATTGGTGTTTCATCATCAAGGTAAGTTTGCATACACTTGGCTTCCTTTACTTGTGGGTTAACATTTTTTGTAGCTCTCAACACATTATGTTTATCTTCATGAGTAAAGTGAAGCTCCACATTGTTGAAGTCTTGAGTGTGTCTTCCAAGAGACTAAACCATGGTACTCCCACAACTATTTTGGTATCCCCAATAACAACGACTTAGGACTCATCACTAAATGTATAATCATCTACTTGTATGCTCAACTTGGTTATTCTTCTTGTGCCACTGATTTTGCATCTATCTGCCAACATGAGCCGAGTCCAAAGAAGTTCTCATAGTACTGCTGTCCACCATACACACAATTCCCTGTCCTTTGACAATCCCGTTAAGTATGAATAAATGATTGTTGGAACTGTTGGATAGGGACATAAGGGTACATTTTACCTTGTCATCGGGCTAACTATCCTCATTGCTGTCCACATAAGACTTCACCTCAATAAGATATGCCTTATTCTTACCAAGGCACCTTTGACTGGGTTTCCAAGGTTATTTGCAATAAAAACAAAGATTTCTTCTTAACACATTACTTGACTCTTTTTCTCTCTTAAGAGGCATGGCTTTGTGAAGATTAGGAACCTTCAAATGTGATTCATCATCTGAATTTTGATTCCTAAAGCTCTTGTGGGGTTGAGGATAGGATGTGACTTCAAGATCAAGAGCTAACCCAATAGCATCATCCGATGTATTAAGCCTATGTGCCTTGATGAATCCCTTCAATTTTTCACCCAATCCTTCTACAAAGAATATTGTGACTCTTTTCTGTGGCATATCAAGAACCATTACAAAATATATGGCCATCTCGACAATGATAACAACAAAAGAAAAAACCAGAAAAAGGGCGTTAATTCTATTTTGCCATTGTCAGGTAGCATCGAGTGTCCTTCATCGTGACTTGCAAGTCCCTATACAGGTCTTGTGCGAGTTCCTCACAAAAGCTCATGAGTCTTTGTTTTGGAATCGCTAGGACTCAACTTGTGAGTCTACGGTGAGTCAACTCGGCAAGCCATGAGACTTGCAAGGTGTGACAAGTCCCATGAGTCCTCAAATTATGATTTTTATAATTAAAATAGAAGGCATGTTTATACAATAGTATTAAAATAAAAGTATTTTTTATTAGTAAAAATAAATAAATAAAATTAAAAATAAAAGCATATTTAAATACTTCAAGGGAATTAGGAACCATGAGGCCAATTTGAAAGGGTATATCAAGGAGATGTCTATCTTCATTTGGCATTCATCCTAGTTAATGCTTTGCATCTAATTTTCAGATTTGGACACTTGTATAATCCAGCCATGTCTAAAACCCTTGGCTTGTTTGAGGTTTGAGAGGATGCAAACCCTCCTGGATTCCTCAGTTTGGATGTAGGACATAACCCTTTTTTTTCATTTTGGGTGATTCCATACAAGGATCACAATTGTGCTGATTTATTGAGGATTTGAAGACATTTTTCAGTTTCCTTAAATTGTATATTCTGATCTTTGAATATTTGAAGAAAATTTCCAATGAGAAATTATTGGTTTGCAAGAATACTTTGCAATTGGCACTTGTATGGTTTTATTGTTTTTTTTTCAAAATTTCTTGCTTCTGCTGATCATTTTCAGCTAGATCTTAGGTGCAACATGAGGAGATTAATTTTCAACATCTATTTCTCTTTGAAACCCTAGTCACTAGATTACAAGTAATTTATGCATTTTTTTTTTCGGTGGTTGATTATTAACATTTTATTCTGGGTTTGAGTACTATATCTAGGAAGAGACTTTAATCATCATCTGCTATTGATTTTTCAAGTGGTTGCATGCACATTGGTTAGTGTTTACCAAACATTTATTTCAGATCGGTGGAATACTAATACTTACGGGTCAAATTGCATCAACCATACAACCTTTAGACACCATAGGAGCCATATGTCATCATTATATATTTTGTACCAGCACCAAGGAGGGTCTAATCAGATTTGGAAGAGCTATACCAGCATTTCTTGTTGCTACGCAGAAATTTTTACACAATTTTACTAACTGCTACAATTCTATGGTCCTGCCCGTGACCTACAATAATTCACACCAGGTATTTGAGGGTTTCAAGACAGAACAAGATTGTTCAAGGATGTCCACTTCTACAATTTGTGAGCGATCTTTTAATACTAAAATCAGAAAAATATATTGTTGCATTTATTGTAATAACTTTCAGCTCAGTGGATGAATAAAAACATATCCTTCAGGGTTGACAAGTCTATTGTCTGATGTGGATTGATGTTGAAATGATTATTTTAATTCAGATATGAGTGCTGGAATACCTAGGGTTTTTACAAGCAGTTCTAATTGATGATATAGATCAAATGATGTGCTGTATCAGCAACTGCGGATTTGCTAGAGTGTTTCTAGTTGACTTTTTCCAATTTTTATTTGCTGTTCTAGCTTGGCTTGATTTTCAAAACTTAAAAAAAAAGAAATACAAAATTTCATATAGCTGCACAAAATATTGCATGATTTTAGTTTGGAACATTACATGATCTTTGAGTAGAGTGCCATTCACCCTGCCTATGAAAAGATTAGGGGTGTTTATTCTCCTACAAAATGTGATTCTATTTAATGTGTATCATTTTATTTGTTTTCCATGTTTATATGTTGCAGACACTAGCTTTGCTGCTGCAGAATTTGACAAGAATAGACTTTATCCAGGACATTGTATCACTGAAAGTGCAAAGATGCAAAGAGGATCCTGGTGCAACATGGAAGGTTTTCGAATGCAATCCCTACATCATGGTTGAACCAGAAAACCCAGATATGTATTTTCCATTTCTAGACTACCTATGCAAATTGGCAGATGAAGACCATACAGTTGTGGGTAAGTGCTGAAAATAAAATGATTAAGCTTGTAGAATGAAAAAATATACATAATGTTCAATTCAGTTGAAGAACATCAAAACTATTATCTAATGCAAAAAGTTCTTTATAAAAGCAAGTTTTCAAGACCAAGCAAGGTCTACAATACTAGAGAAATTAGTTACGCCATAGATTGTTAAATAGTCTCTAAAAAGGGCCCTCTCTTAAAGAGGGTTGATAGTTTTGTGGTGCAAAACCCCAACTTGCATATGGAATGCCCTAGATTTGAGTCATAATTGATCCTTGGACACTAGCACAAATAAAAACTCAAACACTCAATCAAAATAGTATAGCACTGAATGATTAGAATGGACATGAAAGAGGAGGAAAAAGGATACCAATATATTTAATTATCTGTAACAAAAACGAAAATGGATATAATACCAACTATGGCAGGAGGTGAACCACGAGTCAGCATTGCATCATGGCTCTGATATTTGTAAAAAATTCTAAACCTCTTGGTTCATGAGAAATTGGTTTAACAAATGGGATGAGTTCTTCTATGATCTTATCGGAATCAAGCAATCCTACCATTTTAATAAATATGTCCTATAATTCTTCAATCTTGTAACAGTGATATTTGTGTCTAATATTCCTTCAACGTGTTCCCTTTGTTCTGCAGTAGCTTTAGTATCCATTCTTCATGCATGTTCTCTTGAAAAAGTTTCATTCTTTCTTGATAATAATGTGTATCACAACATTAAGGATGGAATTGATGACACATTTTTGAGGCAGAGCTACCAAATAAGCATTCCCATTTGTCTTCTTGGATATGCATGACCAATTTTCTTTGGTTTAAATTTATGATAATCTTGAAGGAAATATCTCTTTACGAAGGTAAACATCAATATGAATAGATTTCCACAATCCATTAGACTTTAAAGAAGGTAAAGTTAAAGAAGGTAAACATGATTTGTTTGCTTCCTTTTTTACCTTCGCTTTTTGATGTAAATCTGCACTTCTCTTATCATTCATGATTTATAGCTAGAGCTTGATTTCTTTGAATACACCATGCATGTACTCTTCAAAATTCTGATTAGTCTGACTAACCCATCACATTGTCTCCAAAAACTAACTAGAAAGTAGACTTACTTGTGGATGTTGATGTTTGTGTCGAAAGCAATCTCAGTTTGTGCTTAAACTAAGTTCTACTTCTTTGGAATCTCACTCACAAGGCACCAAAGTAAATCATCCAAACTTCTCACCCTCTCCTTATTAATTAGTAGGTGGTGGGCTGAACTATAGTGCAACTTGACTAAGGCTAGCTTGTCCTGCAATTTGAAGCAGAGCTCAGCTACATCTCTAGCAATAGGCTTCTCTTTGCCCTTTTGAAAATTTGCTCTTATCTGCAACATCATAAACTGGTATATTACTCCAACAAAAAGAACTGCCTTTCCCTCAAAATTTAGGATTGTTTGAATACCTTCGACAAATAACTTATACGTAAGAATTTGGCAAGCAGCTCTTTTAATATCTTGGGGGCAGAACTCAATCTTGTTTTTAAATTGGCTTTTCTGAGTATTTTGGAGATTATGCAACTGTAAGGTAGGATGCAACTTATTTCTTGTCACTGCTAATTTTTCTCTTCTTGGTTCACCTTCATCTATGCTCTCTATATCAAAATATCATACTATTTCTTGTAGCCATCTAATTAGCCATCTGATTAACAAATCAGAGTTCAAACTTCAAATCACCACAAAAGCTTGGATTCTTCTCCTTTACTTTTATTTTGTTTTTTGAACTAAAGCTTGTATCAGTCTTCAGATGGGGTATCCTGTTCTAACAAGGGCTCCCAAATCTTCTTGTTAATCTTTGAATTCATTCAGTTGGAATCTACCATCAATTCCTTGTAATCTTCCAAGCAATCCATCTTGGCCATTCCTAATTTTATTGTATCTTCTAGTTCTCCTTCCCTAGCTCAAGGTCATTTTATAGTGTTCTTTGATAGCAACTATTGTAGAATATTTATTTCTGCAAAAACTGATGCACAAAATCTATCCTTTATGCTGCCCTCCTACAACTACTCTTTGAGCTGGTATCTGCAGAGACAAAATACAACAGAATAGACTAGGAGAGGGGAAAGGTAACAGGGAATTAGAAAAAAAAAAGACAAACCCATGATATGCTGACTGCAAAGTAGAATCCCTTCAATCTTCATTAATCTTAGCAGAATAAAATGGATAATCTTTCTGTACAAGGGAAATCAAAGTTTACTGCAACAACTTTTTCTTTCATCTATTCAAAGTTTCAAACTATTCTGCCGAACTTCTGTTTTCTTTGTAGGAAAATATTTTTGGCTCTCTAGATAGTGTCCTCTATCCAAGTTACTGGCTAACAAAGTTCTCCTAAACCACCCAAGAAGTGGCAAGATCTCAATAAAAATTAGCAATATAGCAAATGCCATTTGACAGCAGCACTAGGTCTAGCCTGTAGTGTGAAACAGAAGTCATGTTCATATTTAATCATAGTATTACTTGTCTCTTTCTTAACCTTAGGTAACATGTTTCTCGTCCTTTCATTATCACTACTTTGCCTCAAACTTTTTCCCTAGAGATGATGCAGTAAGAGATACAATCCATGCATTGTCTTGTTCTCCATAGCATAACTATTTTATATAAACAATCTTACTCCCCAAAAGAGTCAGTTTCCACACTTCCACTCTTTTCTGTTTCCAACGAATCCATACAAAGTTGCACAGACAAAGATATGCATACGGTATTGGGTACATATATGGCCATTTCTTTAGACCTCCAATTTGGATACAGCTGAATGTGGTATTAATAAAAGCACACACACACATATTTAACACAATTTTCTAAGTTATTAGAGGAGATATTAATTACTTCAAAAGCAATATAGACACATAAATTCTACCTAAATAATTGTAAGTTAATTTAGCACTTTACAATAATTAAAAATAGACAAGTTCCATTAGAAGATAACCCCAAAAAAGGGTCGCTGAAATAGAATTCTTTTTCAATTGTCTTTCTTTGTTTGGTGCAGGTTTTTTACCAAATGTTTTAAAAAATTTACATTAATAAAGTTTTTAAAAAAAATATTAGGAAGATTTACATCAAATCTTTAAAAAAATCAAATCACATAGTATTCGGCACAGTTGGATAATCAAGTTTTTTAGGATACACATGGGTACAATATTTGATGTGTATCCATGTCATATTGGATACGAGGATACGTGCACATGAGGAGGACAGAAATTTCTGTCTAACTCTTTATCCATCTCGTTCTTGCCAATATATTAAAACACATTGTATATTTAGACAATGTTGTCAAAATAGAAAATATGTTATCTTAGAAGCAAGCATTCTTTAGATGTGCAACACAATTGCGTTAGATTTATATTAGGGAATTGACTTGTACTCATATAAATTTCTCTTACTTGAGTCAGTAATTTTTCACAGCTTGTCTCTATTTTGAAAGCTTCTAAAAACCTACCTTAAAAAACATGATAATGAATAGTCCTGGTTAATTGAAATGATATCGAGATGTTTTTCTTTGTTTTCCTTTTCCTTGAAACATCTTGTAGCTTTTTTTCTCATCTTCCATGATTCAATATCTGTAGTGGTCACTTCTTTCATTGTAACTCTCCTAGAAGAAAAGTCAGCTGTGATTGGTCTCACATTTGTAGTCTCCTTCTCAGTGTTTTCCACAAGCATCTTCTTCTTTATTAGATTTTTTATTGAAACTATTTCAGTTGGATTTACCTCATTTATCTTACTTACCATTGCAATCTCAAATATGTGTTGGACATCTACAAGACACTCTTTTGTAGTAACCCCTATTGGACAACTTTAGAAAATGGGTGATTCATCAAACATGTGCTGGGTGAAAAATAATCAATGACCGATGTAGATTCTGATCCCTAGGTGATAGCAGTAACACAATATAACGAACTTTTGCAAATCAAATTTACACCTCCAAACATCAATTCTAAACTCCCATAATGTTAGCATACATCTTCAAATCCAACATAAACTGCAGGTTTGAGTTATAAGTGGCAAGTGCCATATATATCAAATATGACTTGATTCTTGACTTCATACTATTATTCACCAAGGTTTGTATGAACCTCTTATTCACTGAAAGAAACCAAATATGAAATTATTTTTGATTCTTGAATAATGAGCTGTTGGATAAATTATGACAGCAGCAATAAACAAGGAAATACCTAGAAACTCCAGAGCTGTATTTTATTTGTGACAGCCAATATAATCAACATTAATGTTGGTTATAGCAGTAAGACACCCTCCTAAATTACTAATATAAGTTCTGTAAATGATTTGAAAATGCCTTTCAATCAGCCAATAAAATAAATATAACAGATTTGCTTGCAGTTATTAATCAATTCAAATTTCCACAAGCTGAAATATCTAATAAATCCTTGTAGCAAACTGAAAATGAGTTCAAATTACTATATCATGTTGAACATAACTTTAATCAATAAGTCCAAGTGCAATCCTTGATTAGAACCACTTTAAATCTAAATCCAACTATGGAAAACCAAGAGGGTTATAATTCTCTAGATCTCCAACACCAATAGTTTTCATCCTTAAATGCTTCAATCTCCAAAATGGAAGGAATAATGAAATGATAGAATCAGATGCTTTGATGTGAATCTTGATCTCTCTTTTCTAGATTATTTATTTTGGGCCTTTTATCTATTTATGTTTTTCTCTCTCCATTTATTAATAATATATTTTAAAACTACATCCAAAGGTCCTTTTTTGAAATACATTTGAATAAAATGTACACGATACCTTTCAAATATTACATAGAACTTAGTGTTGAAGATGATACCTGCGTAAGACATCTGCAATCTTTGTTATGTGCCATGCATGCCTGTTGGTGACGTCTTTATTTAGCTGATTTTTTAGTGTGTTTGGACTCTTATGATCAGTTTCCTCTCTTTATTATCCTATGGAAGATTGATGCAATACCTTTCAAATATTACATAGAACTTAGTGTTGAAGATTGTACCTGCGTAAGACATCTTCAATCTTTGTTATGTGCCATGTATGCCTCTGTTGTTGATGTCTTTATTTAGCTAATTTTTGCGTGTGTTTGGACTCTTATGATGATCAGTTTCCTCTCTCTATTATCCTCTAGAAGATTGATGTTTTTTGGCTATCAATTATTTGAACCGATAGCTCATTTTTGTTATCTTTATTTTTTTGGCTGTGTGGTTAGTCTTCATGCTCCATTCACATTGATGACCTGGCATCTAGCATTAAGTTTCCTCAACGCCATGCATTGTTGATGAGGCCTTGTCATATCTGACAAACATTTTGGAGACTTCCTCTATGTGTCTATTTTGTATTATTTAATATTCATTATGAGTTCATTGGTTTTATTCTCTACCTCCATCAACATTCCTAGAAGATGGATCATCTCACGTGAGAGATGGTTTAATTCTTGTAACCGAAAATCTGATGTTTCATATTCCTCTCACATTGAGATATTCTTAATATTGTGCTCTCTTTCATTATTCATTGGTATTTGGTAATAATACATGTATTGTAGGAATTGCTTGTAAGAGACGGTGTGGTGATTTTGAGTATTGGTGGATATCTAATCTCTTCAGTTTGGGATTACTATCAAAGAAATTCAATAGCTCTGAGGGAAGTCAAGTTTAATAATTGTTTTCATGTTAAGTTTAGATTATAGTATTTATGTGCATGTATAGTGACATATTGAGCCTTGATGTGTTGAAGTGAGAAGATAATGTGTTGTGCTAATAGATGATCATTTAGTGGTCTGTATTTATTATATGCATCGAAGGTAGACATTTTGTATTCAATTTTAACAATCTAATAAAGGACCTATATATTGGTGGGCTAGGTTTTCCACCCTTAGGAGGAGGGTTTTCCTAGGATAATTGTTTTGTGCTTTTTGTTGTTTCGCATTTGCATATATTATTTAGTATATTTTAATATTTTGGCTCGTTACTTTAATATGGTATTAGAGTAGGTTTGAGAATTTGATCGAGAACCAGAATTGTTTTGTATCAACTATCTCCTTTCTCTTCTTTAAATTGATTGTTTTCAGCCAGTAACAACAATGACCTATCTAAAATTAGGTCAATTGAATGGCTCTTCTAATTTCTCTTCTTTGAATCTGAGAGTTCTTATTCCACTTGAAGAGAATAACCTTCTGGATTATGTTAATTTTGATGCTGCGAAGCCATCTTAGGAACTTGAAAGAACTCAATGGAAAAACAATAAAATTATGGCTAAGAACTGTTGAGATTATGGGTGTTGCACATATTGCATCATATTGTTTTGTTTATATTGTATTATTTTATTTTATTATGTAATGTTGCACTAGGAGCACCTAGGTGGACGTGCAACACGAAGATTCCTATGGGCTTGATGTTTTGTATTGTAAAATTGTGATACTATTTGATATAATTATTTATTTTGGGGAAAATATTCAATGACCAATATTAAATGTGGGTCAATGGGGGGGTTTGGTAGCACATGGTTTATGTAATACCACTTGGTGGTTTTTTAGGAGCTTGCTATTATAAAAGCAACCACAAGGGTAGTTGTTGATGTGAGAAAGAGTTAGATGGGCAATAGATGGATTAGCCAAAAGGAACATTTATGGAGGTTGGAAGCATAGCATGGGATGTGTGGATTCATGCTTGTTCACATGGATTACTTAGTTATGGCTATGGCTTTGAAGGCTTCCATGGTTGTATTGCAATAGTGTTTTATTGAATAATACATGGTGATGGATATTTTTGGAAGCTAGGTTTTTTTTGTCAATGAGGATTTCCCAGGATATATCTTGTGTCACATTTTTTGTGGAAGGAAAGAAAGGGCAAGATATATTACTTTTGAAATTTGTTTATTGTAGATCTGAGAGTTTTGGGTTTGCTGTTATGATGGGTTGTCAATAGATTTTGGGCATGTGAAATTATTGGTCAGAAGGGTTTTTTTGCCAATGAGAGTTTCCCGGGATATATCTTATGTCACATTTTTGTGGGTGTGTTGTCTATTCTCTTGCATGTTAATTTTAAGTGCTTTTGTATTTCAAAGCTATTATGGGCTGTGGAAACGGTAATATTTTCAGTTGCAAGTTTCCTTACAAGTGGTATCAGAACTATAGTTTTGTTGTTGCAACCCTATATTGAATTGATGTAGTACCAAGTATTCGCTCACAACGTTACATGTAGTAGAAAGAAAACATAATAGAGAGAAATATAGATGCAACACATAATTTTTGAAACTCCATATTTTTCCATTCACCATCCTCCTTTCTACATTGTTCTATAGCTTTCTTAAATAACCAAAAACATTCTAAATTTGAAAAAACATAAAATTACCTTTTTTGGCAGATTTTTACAAATCTTGAAATTTGCCATTTTTGGTAATCTTCGAAATTAGCTCCTAGAAAGCTGCAAATAAAACTGGACTTTCCTTAAACTATATGACAACTAGACCTGCCAACTAATATTCAAATTTTGAAATACCCATTCGAAGTTATTATATAACACAAATTCGAAAAAAGGCACAAAGATTACGGAAATAGAGTTTTGGGTGTCTAAACGGATTTTCTGGGACTTAAAAATAAACTTTTTTGGAAACAATGGAGCAAAGCCTAATTGTTAGCCCACCAAACTCCTACGCAACCACTGTAAAAATTTGAAAGAAAACCTAGGTCCAAGTCAAAAGTTATGACTCCCGAAAGTTGATGCATCATTCTCCCCTTCATGAGAGAAACGTAGCTGGCTGGCTGTGAATTGTTGTAACTTTGTTGGATCTAACTACATCACTGCTCACTCAAAGAACCATATACTCTCTATTTTAGGTAACCCATCCCATTGTATCAAGTATCTATTATGTTGGCCATGCCTTGTGGAGGTGGTTTGGTTGTCAAAATTTTTGGCAATCTTTTCCTTCTTATTAGGAAGCTGGTGTTGCCAATCCACGTCCTGTTCATCCTCTGTCTTTGGAACATCTCCATGGAATGCATATAAATCAAAAGCATTAATTATAGGAAAGATGTCAAGATGTTTTGGTAGGCTAACCTCATAAGCATTATCATTGATCTTTTTGATGATTTTGTAAGGCCCAATCTTTTTATACTTCAATTTATGGTATGTGCCTGTGGGGAACTGTTCATGTCTCAAGTAAACCATCACCAAATCACCTTTAGGAAATATTTGTTGTCTTCAAGTAGCATTTGCAGCAATCTTGTAGCTTGCATTAGCGTCTTGTAATTTTTGTCTCACATCTTGTTGGAGCTGGTGAAGGTGTTCAACAAAAGCTACTCCATCATCATTAATTTTGTCACCCAATGGAAGTGAAACAAGATCTAGAGCATCTTGAGGGTTCCTATACAATCTAAAAAGGAGATTTTCCTGTTGATCTGTAAATAGAACTATTGTAGGCAAATTTTGCCTGGGGCAATGCCAAGTCCCACTGTTTGGGCTTCTCACCAACAATGCAGCGTAACAAGTTTCACAAGCTTCGATTGATGACCTTTGTTTGCCCATCTGTTTGAGGATGATAGGCGCTACTAAACTGTAACTTGGTTCCCAATTTTCTCCATAAAATCCTCTAAAAATGACTCAAGAACTTTGTATCTCTATCAAATGTAATGATCTTTGGAAGACCATGTAAACAGACAACTTCTGAGAAGAATAATTCTGCTATCCTAGTTGCATCATTGGTTTTTACATGCAATAAAATGAACCATCTTTGAAAATTGATCAACAACTACAAAAATAGAATCATTACCTCATTGAGTATGTGGAAGAACCAATACAAAATCCGTGCTTTAATCAGTCCATGGTTCAATGGGTAAGGGTAAAGGCATGGATTGTCCTATATTTTGTGAATGTCCTTTAGCCACTTGAGAGACTTTGCACCTTGCCACATATTTAGTAATGTCCTGCTTTATCCTGGGCCAATAATACTTATCTTCAACTAAGTTTATTGTCTTGCCCTTGCCAAAGTGTCTAGCTTGTCCACCACTGTGAAATTCCTTGATAATATTTTCCCGCACAGATCCACTTGGTATACATAGTTGTTTACCTTTAAAGAGGTACCCATCCTAGATAAAATAATCACCTCTCACATGGTCTGACTTACTAGGGCTTAAGCCTTTAATTGTTCTACAATTTTCCATAAATCATCATCAGTCTCATATAAAGCCTTAATAGCATCAAAACTAGTGATTTCCATGGTGATTAATAGTGTAGCACGCCTTCTCAAGGCATTAGCAACTTGGTTTTGTTTTCCATACTTACATTTTAGAACAAAGGTGTATCCCTGTAAAAAGGATACCCACTTGACATGTCAGCTGTTCAACTTCTTTTGAGTGTTAAGATATTTCAGGGCAATATGATCAGTAAATAACACAAACTCTTGTAGGACCAGATAGTGCCTCCAGTGCCTTAGTGCTTGAACAATTGCATAAAACTCCAGATCATAGGTAGAATAATTCTTTCTTTACTTAATATAATTTTTTACTAAAGAAAGCTACATGCTTACTTGCTTGGCTAAGAACAACGCCTATTTGAACATTAGAAGCATTACACTCAACTTCAAATACCTTGTCAAAATGTCGAAGTGCCAATATAGGTGCTTCAGTTACCTTTGTCTTAAAGAACTTAAAACTTTCCTCAGCACATCCGTTGTCCATGTGAATTCCCTTTCTTTGGTACAATCAGTTATGGGTGCTACAATACTGCTAAAATTTTGAATAATCTTTTGGTAGAAAGTTGCCAATCCATGAAAGCTTTGTACCCCTATTATGTTGGAAGGACTAGGCCATTCTAGGATTGCCTTGATATTTTTTGGATCCATCTGAACACTAGCTTTAGAAATGACAAAGCCTAAAAAGGTCAAACTAGTTTGCATAAATCTACGCTTCTTCAAATTTGCATAGAGTTTCTCTTTCCTTAGTACGCCCAAGATGATTCTTAGGTGTTGTAAGTGTTTTTCTTTTCCTTTTCTATAGATCAAGATATCATCAAAATAAACTACAACAAACTTACCAATGTAAGGTTATAACACAGTATTCATCAACCGCATAAATGTACTAGGTGCATTAGAAAGCCCAAATGGCATAACCATCCATTTATACAAACCATCTCTTTCCTTCAATGTTGTCTTCCGTTCATCTCCTCGAATGTGGATTGGGTGGTAGCCACTTTGGAGATCAATCTTGTTAAAGTACTTAGCCCTCACTAATTCGTCCATCATGTCCTCTATCCGAGGAATAGGAAATCGATACTTAATGGTAATCCTATTAATTGCTCTGTTGTCAGTACACATCCTCCATGTGCCATCCTTCTTTGGAGTCAACAGTGCCAGTACTGTACATGGGCTCATGCTTTCTTTGACCAAGCCTTTTTGCATTAGTTCTGTTACTTGTTTACTCAGCTCTGTATATTGCGTTGGATTCAACTGATAGGCTGCTTGATTAATTAGAGTTTTTCTAGGAATAAGATCAATATGATGTTGAATATTCCTTTTTGGTGGTAGACCATTAGGCAATTCATCAAACACAATGTCAGTGAATTCCTCCAATATCTTGATTTCATCAGGTGGCACCAAGTTTTCTTTTTCTCCTCTTTTTAGTATTAGTGCATAACAACATCTTGTTACTCTCATTTCTTTGACAACTTCTTTCACAGACAACATAGTTTCACTCTTCTTTTCATCCTTGAGTGGCAGAAGAATCACTTTTGAGCCATCCTTCCAAAATGTGTAATTATTTTTCCCCCCATCATGCATGACCTTCCTATCATGTTTCAATACAACAAGTCGAAGATTGTTGAGATTATGGGTGTTGCACACATTGAATAATATTACTTATATTGTATTGTTTTACTTTTATTATGTAATGTTGCACTTGGAGCACTTAGATGAATGTGCAACTTGAAGAGATTCCTATGGGATATGCTTGATGTGTTGTATTGAAACATTATGATCATATTTGATGTAATTATTTAATATTGGGGAGAAATATTAAATGCACAAATATTAAATGTGGGTTAATGGGGGGGTTTGGTAGCACATGGTTTATGTAATACCACTTGGTGTTTTGTGGGAGCTTGCTATTATAAAAGCAACCACAAGGGTAGTTGTTGATATGAGAGAGAGTAAGACAGACAATAGACAAATTAGCAAAAGGGAGCATTTGTGGAGGTTGAAAGTATCGCACGGGATGTGCGGATTCATGCTTGTTCACATGGATTATTTGGTTATGGCTATGGATTTGAAGACTTCCATGGTTGTATTGTAGTGGTGTTTTGTTGAATAATACATGGTGATGGATGCTTTTGGAGGTGATTTTTTCCTTCAATGAGGGGTTCTTGGGATATATTTTGTGTCACATTTTTTTGGGTATGTTGTCCATTCTCTTGCATGTGGATTTTAAGTGCTTATGTATTTTAGATCTATTATGGGTTATGTGGAAACAATAATATTTTTGGTTGCAAGTGTTCTTACAAGAAGATTATGATTGATTAAGGGTCATTTGATTCCCATTATCTCAAAAGTAAAATCATGGAAGGGGATGTTTTAAACTCTCAAAACTCTGTATGAATTCACCAATGCTAGTAGATCTCTTGCCCTATAGCGTCATTTGTTGCATGCGAAAATGGCTGGAGATGAATATGTAGTTACATACTTTATGAAAAATATAGAGGATAACTTAGTGCAATTGGTGAAGTATTTGCTGATAAGGACTTAGTTATGCTTGCAATGAATGGACTTGTTGGGCACAAAGAAGGCAAGCTAACCAGGGGGTGAATCAATTGTAATAATTTAGATGCTTAAAGCCTCTCAAACATAAACTGATTTGAATGATAAACAATTAATGTAGGATCCTCAACACATAACGCATGAGTACAAGATTTATTCTCGAGGAAACCCTTTAGGAAAATTCCCTGTCGGGATCTAACCCACAAGATGATGTACTCTGCTAAAAGTACTGCCCAGTTAAAAGCATGGAAAATAGAGAACAAAAGGTGCATATAAACCCAGAGGCTTACAACTAAATAATCAAGGCACACTATCCAGAGCACATTGCTCACATCCAATCTTAGATTTGATCCTCAGTCGGGTTCAGCGATCTTATTATAATTATTACATCAAGATGGACATGTAGTTCATTGTAACCAAATTGACAAACAACATTTTCTATGAGACTATGCCTATACAATTCTAGTGAAGCACAATATCTCTCCTCATATCAAGCTTGAATATATTTCAGACTCTCTCACATGCATACAATTACATGTTGATCTTTCATTTATACCAATTACAACCACTAGGTGGAATAGCAGATCTAGCATAATAAAAGATACAACAATGAAGCTCTACTACTAATGCAGTCCTTAGTAAGTTGATTAGGACCTCGGTAGGACCGAAATCTTCAAGCACGAACACATTACACAATCGCCAAAGCAATACCAAGCTTCAAAGCATGTTACTTCATTTGATCAGTCAGAACCTAAATGAGAGAATATCCATACTCTAGCAATTTGATCTCAATCAATGCATACCACCAACATAGTCATTATACAATCCAAGAACGCCAATGAGCAGCATGAATATCATTAGAAACCTTTGCAACATCTCTAACATGAAATCAAACTCATCTTTAGCACTAAAATTAGGAACAATTAAATTGTCAAAATCAAACAAGTCAAAAGATAGCGTGTTGTACTTAAAATTGTGAATAACAACTGCAAACATAAAGATAAGACACAGTAATAATTCCGACATCACAACCTCTGAATCATCAAAACAAGTTCATACCGAACCAAATACACAACCTCTGCACTTGGAACATTGTAGAGCAACATTGTAGTACCAATGACGAAAACTTTATTAAAACTCATTCAAACCACCATCCGAACCTCTATAAGTTTATAAGCATCAACTACAAACATTTTGAAAACTCAAACAAGAATATCACTTGTAGATCTTTATTGTGATATCTGAACCAATAATAATATCAGAACAATGCATTGTCTGCAACAACAAAAGAATATGTTGACATCAATGTAGTGTAACTTGGAGACTTGTACCCACGCCAAAGCCTTTAAGTACCTGCCCCCGAGACGTCCCTGCACTAGGTACTTGGAGTACCCAAGAACCCACACCTTTGCCATTTCGCAACCATGTTGCCACTGGGAAGGATACTTGGATTTCTATTTAAATTTTGAGTTTTGAATTCTACTATTGGATATGTACTATTTTGCTATGTTAAATGTTCAACAGTTCTGATTTGTTTTGCAATTTGGCTATGTTCAAGTATTTCAATTTGGTATGTTATACTGAAACATCATTTCCTAACTAGTATTTCAAGTTTTCTATGTATAATATACAGCATCCTGCCACCATCCCCACATCGTCCCCCCGCAGTCCCGAAATCGAGATCCTTTGACACCCCATCGTGGAAACTTGTCTTTGCGTACCAACGTCCCAACGTACCCCAGTTTTGGTGTTACACTGCATCAATGACAAAACATTAATGTCACCATAGAAACAGTCTCTCTAATCATCCAACAATCTCCTTCTTTGACATTGATGGCAACATATGTACTGAAAATCTGATTAATGCACAAAGTCAAAAATATATCCATTGGATCACTCTGAAAACCATCTCAACAATATCGTTCCCCATAACATCGTATTTTTCACACAATATTTCTCCCCCTTTAACATCAATGGCAAAGGGGCCAAGGATATCAAAAAGAAAAAGAAACAATTCTGATCTGACCTGAAAAGGCTGACTCATCATATGCATTTTTGAACCAATCAGGATTCGCTTCCCCAAAGGAGAAGTCCCCAACACATCGATACAAAAATAATTGATTTGTTAATGTACCTGATTGATGTCATTTCAAGCATCTTAGTTTTGGCGGGGATGGGATATGACCCTAAGTTTATCTTAGAGATACTCAAATGTATCTTTTGGTAATGACTTTATGAAAATATCCGCAATTTGCTCTTTAGTAGGACTATAATCCAATTTGACTTCCTTCTCATTCACTTTATCTCTCAAAAAGTGATAATTGAAATATGCTTTGTCCTCGATTATTGTAGCAGATTCTTTGAAATATCAATAGTACTTGAATTGTCAGAATATATCACTATAGGTTTATCAATGCATACCTTTAAATCTTTTATCATCTTCTTCATCCAAATACGTTATGTACAACTACTTGCACATCGACATACTCTGCTTGAACTGTAGATTGTGAGACACAATCCTGCTTCTTAGCAGTCCAAGAGATTAATGTTTCTCCAAAGAAGAAGGCAACACCACTGGTACTTTTTCTATCATCCACTTTTCCTGCCCAGTCTGCATTGGTATAAGCACTAAGTATAAATTTCTTCTTTATGTCAAACCATAAACCATAATCAATTGTTCCTTCCAAATATCTGAAGATCTTTTTTATAGTAGAAACATGTTATTCCTTCGGTTCAGTTTGATATCTAGCAACTATTCCAGCAACATTTGCAATATCAGGTCTAGATTGTATCAAGTAAAGCAATCCTCCAGTCATAGACCTGTATCTAGTCTGATTTGTACAAGGGGATTCATCATCTTTAGTCAATTTTCAACCAGTCACCATAGGAGTACCAATTGGTTTGGAGTCTTCCTTTCCAAACTTCTTCAATAACTCTCTAACATATTTAGTCCATGTAACAAAGATTACTTTATCCAGCTGAGTAGTTTACAATCCAAGAAATAACTTCATTTCACTAATCATAGACAATTCAAACTCTTCTTGCATTTCATTAGAAAATCCTTTACTTAACTCATCATTATCTCCAAAAATAATATCAACAAAAACTTCAACTATCAGAACATTGCCATCAGTTAATCTCAAGTATAAGTTACTATCTACAGTCCTTTTTGTAAAACCAATCTTCAACAAATACTTGTTCAATGTATCATACCAGATTCTCAAGTTTTCTTCAATCCATACAAATCTCTTTACAAACCATAATTCTTTCATCAATTAGAGTAAAACTATCAAGTTGTTCAATATAGACATCTTCCTCTAACTCACCATTTAAAAATGCTAACTTAATGTGCTTCTAATAAACTTTGAAATTTCTATAAGCAACATATGCAAGCAATAATCTAACTACCTAAATCCTTGCAAGAGGAGTAAAACTTTCATTGAAATCAATACCTTCCATTTGTGGACAAACTTTTAATGCTAGTCTTGCTAGTCAACTTGTTTCTGAATAGCCATTTAGTTCTGATCACATTCTTGTTCGAGGGTCTAGAATCCAAGTATTGTTCTTACGATTCTGATCCAATTCTTCTTCTATACCTTTTACCCAACTCTCATCTTTACAGAGGCTTTATCGATATCTTTAGGCTCAATCGTAGATATTATAGATGTTGGATCCCTAGCAATCTTACCTAGCATCAATTGTAACAATTTAGATGCATAAAACTTGTCAAGGACGAATTGATTTGAATGATACACTGCATACACCCTATGGGGCAGTAAAGAAAGACTAGAAAACCCTTTTAAATAGTGCATATTGATTGCCAATTTCAGCTCTAGGATCATATACACAAAATGTAACACTTAAGTATAAGTTGCATACTTTGAGCATGTTTGAGAGTGGTTTTAGCTTCATAGGAGTTGAGATAAAGATAATGGATTTTTAGGGTTTTTAAGAAAAACTAGACTTGGGAAATTTTAGGGATCAACACATTATTTTCAACATGATTTCTAGTGGAGCCTTGAGCCCTTGACTTATGCATGATCATTTTAGGATTGTTTCACATTGTATTGTTTATTAATTCTCTCTCTCTCTCTCTCTCTCTCTCTCTCTCTCTCTCTCGTTGCCTCTCTCCCCTTCCCTTCCTCCTTACCTACCTTATGACACCTTATTATATATTTTATGGTTCCTAAAGGGTCCAAAGAGGTCATAAGTTATCCTAGGACCCCTCAAGTGTTCCTAGAACACATTAATGTGTCCTATGACCCCTTAAGATCAACGTATGGTAAGGGTTCTTAAGGCATAGTAGGACACATTAATGTGTTGTAAGACCTCGTATGGTCCCTTACCATGTATTAGTGTATTGTAAGGGATTTTAAGGGGTTTGAAGGGGTCCTACAACACAATAATGTGTCTTAGAACCCCTTAAGACCCCTTACAACACCTTAGTGCCCATTTCCATACATTAGTGTATAGTAATGGGGGCTAAGGGTTGCAAGGGGTCATAGGACTCCTTAACAACTCATAAGAACCCTAATATTTAGAGCAAGCGGTGCTAACATGTCATAAAGGGTCGTAGGACACATTAATTTGTCCTAAATCGTCCTATGACACCATAGGCTCCCTTACAATACATTAGTACATGGTAAGGGGTTCTAAGGGGTCCTAGGACATTAATGTGGCCCAAGCTCCCTGAGGACCCCTTAATATGTATGGAAAGAGGTTTTAAGGGATCTTAAGGGGTCCTAAAAATACATTAATAATGTTTACAACCCCTTAAGGTCCTTTATGACTGATTAAGACCACTTACCACGTGTTATGGTATGATATATGACCCGAAAGGGTCATAAGGAGTCTATAAACACATTAATGTATTATAGGACCACTTAAGACCCCTTACCATCCAAAAATATGGTAAGGGTTCTTAATGGGTTGTAAGGGGTCTTAAGAAGTAATAGGACACATTAATGTGTTCTTGAACCCCTTATGACCCCTTAGTGGATACCTAAGTGTATGGTAATAGGTCCTAGGATCCCTTACGAGCCCTTTAGACCCTTTGGGAACCCTAAGATGTATGGTGAGGGGTCCTAAGGGGTTAGTAGGGGTCCTAGGACACATTAATGTATTCTGGAACCCTTATGACCCTTCAGATCCATTACCATACACAAGCACACATACATGTATCCTAGTATGTCATGTACCCTTTAATGTGTTCTAAGGGGTATTAATAGGTTCTAATGTGTCCTAATTGGTTCCAATGTGTTTGTAGTGGTTATAATGGGCCATAATAGGTTGTATGCCCAATTAGGATCCATTATGACCTCTTATGATACATTAGAATCACTTACATCATATTCATGTGTCCTATAGTGGTTAATATGTTATAAGGGGTCCTAGGACTATTTAAGACTCCTTGTAATAAATTGGGACCATTTAAGCCAAATAGGATTGATTATAACCATTTAGGACCCATTACGACCCCTTAGGACAAATTAGTGTGTCTTATGATGGTTAATGTGTTCTAAGGGGTTGAAATTGGTTCTTATGTGTTCAAATGCTTCCTAATGGGTCCTAAGGGGGTCATACTGGGCCATAAGGTGTCATATCACTTAGTTAACATTAGAACCCCTTATTGCACATTAGGACCCATCAGGACATATTATAGCCTATTAGTGTGTCTAAGCTCCTTATGACACATTAGGACCTATTAGGACATATTATAGTCCATTAGTGTGTCTTAAGCCCCTTGAGGTGGTCTAAGGGGTATGAATGGGTTCTAATGTGTTTTAATTGGTCTTAATGCATCTTAAGCAATCTTAACAGGTGTTGATGGTTCATTGAACTACTTAGGACCAGTTGTGACCCCTTATGAGGCATTAGGACACATTATTAATGGATTCTAATGTGTTTTAATTGCTCTTAATACTTCTTAAGCAATCTTAACGGGTCCTGAAGGGTCATTGAACCACTTAGGACTAGTTATGACCCCTCATGAGACATTAGGACCCCTTAGGACACATTAGTGTGTTCTATGATTGTTAATGTGTTACAAGGAGCTGTAATGCATTCTATTGTGTCCTAGTGAGTCCTAATGTGTGTCAATGAGACCTAATGGGCTCTAATGTGTCCTAATGTTTCCTAATGGGTCCCTAATGTGTCCTAATGGTCCCTTAGGACACATTAGGATCCATTAGGACACATGTGACCCCAAAAGTGTGTCCTACAATGTTTAATATGTGTCATAATGGGTCTTAGGAGGTTGTAATGAGTCCTAAGGGTGCCTAGAACCACTTAAGACCCACTAAAGCCCCTTATGAAAAATTAGGGCTGATTAGCACACATTAGAACTCTAAAGATCGTATGATAATTAATGTGTGATAAGGGGTCCTAATGTGTGTTTTTGGGAATGAATGGGTTGCAAAGGGTCACAATGGGTCCTAAGGTTCTTATGATGGCTTGGGACCCATTAAAACCCCTTAAGAAAAAATAAAATATATGAGGACACATTAGCAAACATTAGTTCCCTCCCTCTCCCTCCCTCCCACCCTATTAACATGGTTAAATAGACATGGCAATTACTAAACTAACAGTAGAATGTAATCAATACAAAGAGTAATGACCCTTAACGATCTTGCACAAGTTAAGGGCTTAAGTTTACAATCAATAGTTCAGATCATTTTCATAATAATGTGCTAATTTCTGAAATTTAAAGTCTGAAAATTCTTAAAAACCCTCAAAATCCAGATCCTTTATCTGGTTTCTTATGAAGTTGAAACCACTCTCAAACATCCTAAAAGTATATACATAAAATGTAACTTAAGTATAAGAAAGTACTTAAATGTTAAATTTTATGTATGATCCCAATGCTGAAATTGGCCAGGCAGGGCATGTTGGATTTTACTTGCAAATTTAGAAGAGCTTTTTATATGTAAATGTATTATTTTAATAGGAAATTTGCATAGTGTGCATGTACTATAGCCAAGCACACTTTAGGGTGATCGCACTATATTTTGAATTTCCCGAGCCTATGGCTTGAGCTATCCACCCCATAGTGTGATTGCCCCTATATTGCGATCCCACTATGCCTTGGATTGGGAGAAAAAAGTAGTATCTCTTTGGTACCACATCATTGTGCACTTAACCATCTACATTTTTAATTACTCATTCAAATAATAAAATCTTGTAATATCATACACAAAGAAACACATAGTATACTGTAGTTATTCTCATATCTAAAACATGGAGCATACACATAAAAAAACATAGTATACACACAAATATATGTAGACACAAAGCATACACTTTAAAACATATAGTATACACATGAATATATGCAGACAGACATCATACACATAAAAGCACAAAGCATACACACAAATATATGCAGTCCAGAGCATGCACATAAATACATGTGTTTTAGATCCCCTCTCTTAGACTATAATGTTAAATAATATGAGATCTTAGGGTTAAAAGACTAAAACTAACTCTTATCTCTGTGATATATATGCAGGTTATTATTGCTCTTCACAATACTTATATTGTGATCCAAGTATAGGAATGATCAGAATTAACTGCACACAATATCACCTGAGTGGTCTGCTATAAATAGCTGATAGCAATGAATTGAGTATGACCAATCTGATCGTAGATGCAAGAGATAGTAGTATTTATTGTATTGATATGTTTTCTCAAGCAACCCGATCAATATAAATAAGATGTCATAATCATGTCAACATAGAGATATGACTCTATGTGGCATTTGTCATGTAGGGTCATGCCCCTACGTGGACATGACTGTCCATAACAAGATTGGTTTATTGTTAATGCCCGATAAACTCAGGGCGGTATTTCATATGAATAATATCCTTTACTTGGGTGCAATACATATTATGCAAGCCCAATCACAACCTTGAACATACACTGCTATACAGTGATAGCAATTTATCGGAATAGTGGTGGATATCATCATTGATGAGATTGCATAGTATTGAGGGTTTGTTGATGAGATTTTATCACGGTAAGTATGAGACCCAATTTGGGCATTGCTACAGATTATTAAGGAGATCTTTATTCAGATCAGATTGTATCTATATTTGATATCAGTAATAACATCACATGTATTTATGTATGTATATGTGTGTGTGTGTGATCTATATATCTACTGATGTTAAATAATCAGATCCGACTGAAACTATTCTTCAACACTCCCTCTTATTGAGGGAGGAACTTATCAATCCTATAATAATGTTAGCATCAACAAGATATAGATTATTGGATCACTGGCACATACCAGGACAATAATATAGTCTATCAGATAATTAAACTTGATCACAAATAACATAATAAGAATCATGATCTCTGTCTCATTTTGGGACTAATGTGGTCTATCATAATTCTCTTATTGTCATGATTTTGGTAAATATGTTGGCAGACTGCTCATCAGTGCTGATATATTCCAAATTGATGACACCCTTATCTACCATATCTCTGATGCAGTGAACATATATCTCTATATGCTTGGATTTGTTATGGAAGACTGGATTCACTGAGAGTTTGATACAACTTTGATTATCACAATGTATAACTGTGGATTTTAGAGGCTTCCCAATTATCCCAACCAGTAACTTCCTCAACCATACTACTTCTCAAGCTCCCATTGATGTAGGTATATACTCTGCTTCAGTGGAACTTAGAATGACAAAAGATTGCTTCTTACTAAACTAGGATATCACTGCAAAACCAAGACTAAAACAACCTATAGTGCTCTTTCGATTATTAGAACATCCAGCCCAATCAGAATCTGAAAAACCATGGAGCTGTAACTCAACTTTGTCATATTTTAGACCAAGTCTAATAGTTCCTCGCAAGTATCTCAAAATGTGCTTTGCTGCCATGAGATGAATCTTCTTAGGTTCACACATAAACTGACTTAGAGCATTTGTAGCATAACAAATATCAGGACGTGTGTTCACCAAGTACATTGAGAATCCAAATATCTATTTGTAATATGTAGGATCAATGGCCTTAGACTCATGTGGACTCATGTGCTTTAGTTTTGAGTTTATGAAGATGTCTCCATAGGTGTGGATAATGGTTTGCAATCCATCATGCCAAATCTGTTCAATATGTCAATAGTTTACTTCCTTTCATCTTAAATTCAGATGTAAGGTTTTTCTTATTGGTAGTGGCCTAGCATCCCTTGCAGGATTCGCGACATGGCTTAACTGCCTCCTGTGTTCTATAAGACTATTGGTTGTATCGGGCATTAATAGGTCGATCTTTTGGTGCAACGACAACCTTGCCCTTTCTAACAATTGGTATTAGAGCTTGGTCACAGGTTTGAATCCTGCTGGCCACAGCGAGTGACGCTGGAAGGGGGATTGTTGGTAGTGGGCCAGCGTCCCTCATAGGATTTGCAACATGGTTTAATCACCTCCTGCGGTTCTATAAGACTATTGGTTGTATCAGGCATTAACATGTCGATCTTTTGGTGCAATGACAAGCTTGTCCTTTCTAACATTTCTTACATTTAACAATAAGGTGGTCTTCCCTTGTTATCAGAAGATCATCAACATAGAGAACCAGTATTAGCATATCTCCCTCTGATTTCTTGAAGTATATGTTAGGATCTGCTTCATTTCTTGAGTAACCTAATTTGACTAGGTAACTACCTATTCTCTCATACCATGCCCTGGGGGCTTGTTTAAGACCATATAGAGCTTTATTTAGTTTGCACACATGTGATTTCTTGTCATGGATAACAAACCCTTCCGGTTGTTCCAGGTACACTTCTTCATTAATGACTCCGTTTAGGAATGTTGTCTTTACATCCATCTGATGTACCTTCTAACCCTCAGATGCAACTATTACAATTATGGTTTTGATGATGTGTAATGGGCAACAAGAAATAATGTTTCATCATAATCAATTCCTTCCTTCTGTGAAAATCCTTTGGCCACAAATTTGGTCTTGTATTTTTCAATGCTGCCATCAGGTGCCTATTTGATTTTGAATAACCATCTTGAGGAGACAACTGATTTGTCTTTGGGTCTTGGTACAATATCCCAAACATCATTTTTCCAATATAGATTGATATTCCTCAATCATGGCGTCCTTCCAGGCTTGGGATTTTAGAGCTTCTTCAACATCATAGGGTTTAGAGTTAGTAAACTCATTTGTGTGAGTAACATAACACAAATCATTTCTTATCTTCTTGGTTTCTCTAAGGATTTCATTGAGGGCCACATTGTTTTCTTCAAATATTTTTCTTACCCACAAAGGCCTTTTCTTATTGAGTGAGTTATCCTTTTGTTGTGGGTCTATTATTTTCTGTACAACTCTCCCTCTCAATCATAGAATTTTCATTATCCTCAAGAATCAAATCATCATTAGGTTCTTTTATATCTTTAGAAGTTTTGGTATGCAATGTCTTCGTCAAACTTGACATCTCTATTGATTTCAATTGTCCTTGACCCTATCACATATACTCTGTAGGCTTTGGAAGAATCACTATATTTGACAAATATGCCTTTCTTTCTTGAGAGCTCTAGTTTAGTTCTTTTCTTGTTAGGAATATGAATATACACCAACCAAAGATTTGTAAGTGACTTAGATTAGGTTTGCTCCTTGAGAAGACTTCTTCAAGTGTTATGTTTTCTAGAATTGCACGAGGGTATTTGTTTTGAATATATACAGCAGTATTGGATGCTTCAGCCCAGAATGTTGTATGCATATTTTGATCATGCATCATAGTCTTAGTTGCTTTAATAATAGTTCTATTCTTCCTTTTTGCTACTCCATTCTGTTGAGGATTATATAGTACAGTATACTTACTCTTAATCCAAAGAGATATGCATAATTCTTTTATTTTTTTGGAGATGTATTCTCCTCTATTATCAAATCTTAGAATTTTAATCTTCTCAATTTGATTTTTAGCAAAGGCTTTGAATTCTTTGAATTTGAATAGAACTTCATTTGACTGTTTTAGTTTAAGGAAATATATCTAGGTTTTCCTAAAATAATCATCCACAAAGATGATGTAGTAAGAGTATCCTCCTAATGAAGGTACTAACATGGGTCTGCATAGGTCAGCATGCACGAGTTCAAGAATGCTCTTTGATTTGTGTTCACTATGAGGAAAATAAGTTTTAGGGTTCTTTCCTAATGCACACCCTTCACATATCCGTTCATGTTCAGGTTTAAGGTTAGGTAAGCCTTTTACAATTTTCTCTATAAAAGGTAGAGCTCAGAAATTTAGGTGCTCTAGTCTTCTATGCTGAATCTCATTTGTTTTCCCAATTTCATAGTTTAGGGCTAGATTTGAGGAATTCCAAAGTTTCTATAGACCCCCTTCTCTAAAAGTAATAGTAATCGCATTTTTAATGTTTGAATTTTTAGACCAGCATAGGACTTTATTTTCTTGAAAGGCAACTTGATACCCTTGATCTGCTAGACCAGCTACAGAGATAAGATTTCTCTTGATTCCAGGAACAAATAGGACATCTTTTAAGTGTAAGTTAACTCCAGAATTCAATTGTATTGAGTAGGTTTCGATTCCTTTCACAGGATAAGTCTAGTTGTCTCCTATTGTTACTTCTTCAGTTGAATATCCTTCAAGTGTTTCAAACTGATCTCTAAATCCAGTTATATGCCTAGAGGTTCCACTGTCCACTATTTTGGCATTTATATTCAACTGATTAGTGATTTTTCCGCTTTTTTGACTTAGGCCACGTTGATAGGATTTTTCTTCCTCTCAGGACAATACATGTGAGTATGTCCAAATTTGTCACATTTGTAACATTGAACTTTTCATAGGTCTCTTTTCTTATAGTTTGTATTTTTCTTTCCTATCTTCCTTTTGAATTTACCCTTATTATTTTATTTTGCATGTAATGCTTGAATCTCTTCCTCCTTAGAGACAATACCTCTTGAGATTAATTGAGACTCTTCTCGAGTGCAATCATTTTTGAGTTGATCAAATTTGGGTAGAGAGGGATGACTAATGCATTGGATAAAGGATTCCCATGATAATGGTAATCCTCTAAGGGCTATTAGAGATAGTTCCAAATCATCTACATTATTTCCAATAGTAGAGAGTTGGTTCCTTAATTCAGTTATTTTTGAGAAATACGCTGAAACCGTATCTCCTTTATCCATTTTGATGTTTTTGAGTTGCTGTTTTAATGGAAGCTATCTGCTTGCATTGTTTATTTCAAATGTATTTTGAATAGTTTTGAACACTTCATAATCAGTAGTTAGTTTTGCTATTGATTGGAGGAGTATGGTCTTTAACTCCATCAATGATTACTTTCTTAGCCTTATTGTTACGCCTTTTCCATGTTGTCTTTTCAGCTTCATCTTGAAGCATTTTCTTGTTTTCTTTTGTAAATGACTCCAATTCGAGTTCTTGAAGTATTGCTATGATTTGAATTTTCTAGGAAACAAGGTTAGAGGCACCTTCCAGTTTATCCTCAACTCTAATATTGTTTACCATGATTCATTTGTTCAAAAAAGTATTTCAGCAATGTTGAAGCAAATATCACCGTCGGTTTAATGCTTCTTCTACCAACTATGCTATGATACCATGTTAAGGAATATGAGATCTTATGGTAGAAAGACTGAAATTGACTTTTATCTCTGTGATTTATATGAAGTCCTATGGTAGAAAAACTGAAATTGACTTTTACCATGATTGATTTGTTCAAAAAAGTATTTCAGCGATCTTGAAGCAAATATCACTGTCGGTTAAATGCTTGTTCTACCAACTATGCTATGATACCATGTTAAGGAATATGAGATCTTATGGTAGAAAGACTGAAATTGACTTTTATCTCTGTGATGTATATGAAGGTTATTATTGCTCTTCACAATACTTATATTGTGATCTGAGTATGGGAATGATCAGAATTATCTGCACACAATATTGCCTGAGTGATCTGCTATAAATAGCTGATAGTAATGAACTGGAGTGTGACCAATCCGATCATAGATGCAAGAGATAGTAATATGTATTGTATTGATATGTTTTCAACCCAATCAATATAAATAAGATGTCATAAGTCATATCAATGTAGAGCCATGACTCTAAATGGCATGTGCCACATAGGGTCATGTCCCTACGTGGACATGACTGTCCATAACAAGATTGGTTTAGTGTTACTGCCTGATAAACTCAGGGTGGTATTTCATATGAATAATATCCTTTACTTGAGTGCAATTCATATTATGCAAGCCAGATAACAACCTTTAACATACACTGCTATATGGTGATAGTAATTTATCCGTATAGTGGTGGGTATCATCATTCATGATCATTTATGAGATTGCATAGTATTGAGGGTTTGTTGATGAGATTTTATCACAGTAAGTATGAGACCTGATTCGGGAATTGCTACAGAAAATTAAGGAGATCTTTATTCAGATCAGATCGTATCTGTATTTGATATCAGTAATAACATCACATGTGTGTGTATATAGATAGATAGATGGATAGATATATGTGATCTATATATCTACTGATTTCAAATAATCAGATCCGACTGAATCTATTTTTCAACATAGAATGCATCCATAGATTTATCCTAGTATTCAAACACATCAGGGCTTGGAGGAGGAAGCATGACAGGTTCGGCTGAAGCCATCACCACACTAAGCCCAAGATTGGACACTCACCCTTTGACCCCAATGGCAGGAACATTGGATATACACTTTAGGCGCTCTACCCAGTGGGGTGTTTGTATCTTCTTTCCTTATTCATGCATCATCCCTTTGAGTCAATAGTCAATCATCAGAGTTGGGAAAGGAGATTGAAATAGGGTATCTAAGATCGCTTTATTGCTCACATGAGCTGAGAAGGGTGCCTAACCCCACCTTGCTGCTCATAAGTTGTTTTAGAGCTAGAAAGTGGGCGCACCCCCATCTTGAACTGCTCATAAGCCATTAGAGCTTGAAAGTGGGCCTAACTCCATCTTGAAATTAACCCCACCCCATCTTACCGTTCATTGTCCATTTAATGCCAAAAAGTTGGCCTAACCCCATCTTTCTGCTTGTAAGTCATTTAGAGTCAGAAAGTGGGTCTAACCCCAATCTTGTTCCTCACAAGTCATCTAGAGTCAGAAAAGTGCCTAACCTTGCCTCTCCCATGAGCTAGGAAAGGGGCCTAACCGTGCTTAGTTGCTCGTTTTCACTTCAAAACATCAAATTCTTCCTTTTATGTCTGTGCAATCCTCATCTCTATATCTGCATATACTTCTTTTCCAAATCTATTTTAAAGTCTGTTCAAATCTGCGTGCATAAATACATTGATATGTTGGTGTATATCTTAAATACATTTGCGCAGCCATCTCTATTTTTCAGTCATTCATTTTTTAAATTTTTTTTTATTTTAGCCTTTATTTCTTCATTCTAGATATGCTCTGGAACTTGTTAAGGATTCAATGATATTTCTTTTTCGCAACTCACATTTCACACCACCCTCTATTCAGTCAACTCTACATAGTTTTTTTGTCTTCATGGAACCATCTCTTTTTACCAGCAATCACAACTGAAGAATAGGTCACACCTATTGATTTATGCAATCTTATTACAAAGCTGTATCTCCTAAAGGTATTGCTTTATCTTTTTATAAACTTTTTCGTTAGTATTTAATTTATGTTTTCACTCTTTAATATCTTAATGGAACCTTTCAAATGTAATCATTATTTAATAGAACCTTTTCATTATATCTTTGTTAATTTAATCAAACACATAATCTTTATAGTGTATACGATGTATTTGTTACTGATTTAATCAAAATGAATTGCTTCTCAACTTTAATCTTTGTAGCGCTTGCCAAGAAGTAATCGTAATTGCCTTGTAAAACATTGCATCTTAATCTGATTTTGGCTGTCTTCATAAAGAATCACATAACTTTCATCTCTTGTTTATTCTTTTTAATAATAATACTAATCAAAATGCCAACTTCCATTGCCGCATTGTCTTAATCTTTAAATTGTTGTTTATTAGATTCCTGCTCACTATCTTGAGCAAAGATCTCGATTTCATCACAGCCTTCTCATGATGATCTGTTATAAATCTCTTACAAGTCTTTTCTTGACTCTGTGATAAACAGGAAAGATATTCATTAGTTGCTTCAACTACTGTTTTCCCCCAGGCTGGCAGGAACGGTGCTCTGATACCATATGTAATGTCCCCTTCTTGATTCACCCCTAGAATTTGCCCACAAGGATGGCTGTTAATGCTGTTAACTGTTTAGCAGAATAAAATTGGATCTGTGTCTTTTATTGAGCACTGTATATATTTTAATCTCTGTTGACGTCCTTACATATTAATTCTGGAATTGGTTTTTCCTTCCTTGATCAACCTTCTTCTTCTCTGTGTGATATAGTACATATGCTTTTTAGCAGATTTGAATACTTTCTTCTTTGATTGTGTTCCTTTCTTGATCTCTTTGATCGTTCGATGCTCCTTATGCATACCAATTACTTGTTAATATTCTAGATTTCTGTAAATAATCCAATCTGATCGCTTCCATATAGAAATCAGGCTCTCACTTCCTTATAGAAATCAGGCTCTCACTTCCTTATCCCCATTTTTCATACCTTTACCCCACTATTTATAACTTTGTAATGGGAGAGACACAACGTTTTTATCATGTCCATTCTATTGCATGGCTTTTAATTTTTAAATAAAAATTTCTTTCTTTCGACTATTATTTATTTTTCTTATTTCAGCTAGGCCACTATGTTAAGGAATCTGAATCAGTGATAGAGAGAACTTTAGATAGTCTTTCAATTTCAGATTGTATCAGATTTTTATCACAGTTTTATATTCACTCCTGAAAAGTAATATCTAATTGTAATATCAGACTTATATATATATCTCAGACAGAGACTGATATTATACAACTATTACTGTCAATATGTATATTAACAGTGTGATGACTATGATAATTATCTCTGAATTACTGATCTGAAACTTACTTTTAATATCTTGAAATATTGAATTGAACGATTGCTGTGTATGATTATATTACCACCTTTATTGATAGATCATCACAGCAGTCTTGGATGTTTAATATATATCGGTATGGGGATTAAGTCCACGAAGGGACATGACTCCCACTGTGGCTTATGCCATGGGGAGTCGAGTCATGTCCCTTCGTGGCCTTAACCATATCAAATAATAAAGTCAGCAGTTCAACACTAATCGCTTAGTTAACATAGTTGATATTAAATTATGGAAATAGATATGACACCCAATAAAGGTAATAAGAATGTTATTATATAATATTTTATATAAGAGTATTTGTGATTATATATATCATAATTCACAAATACAAATATATATCAATTTAATAATAATGAAATACATGCTTCAATCCAAATGAAGCTACATTCTCAACACAATACAGATCCATTTCTTTTTTATTGTTGTTTGTTTTCCTTAGCCCTAGGTTGGCCAAGTACAGTTCCCTTTACTTTTTAAATTTTCCCGAGTCTCAGGCAGGGTATGATATCAGGCTGGATATGACAAGTTTAACAGTAATCATGTCAAGGAATTTGCCAGAAAACTAAATATCACTGACAGAAAACTAGCACCAAAGGAAAAAAGCTGGACTTGAACTACCTGGATGCATCTACTTTTCTTTATTTTCATGTTTGTTATGAATGAATTCATTTATTACATTCTTTAACTCTCCCCCTTAAGAAATAGCTGAAATTTGATGATCTCCTAGCATATCTCTACACATCAGAAAATGACTAACAACATTAAAAAAAGAGTACATTACGTAGAAGCTATTCTTTGAAAGCACTCCTTGGACCATTAAAAACTTCTTCAAGCTGCTTCCTATGTATAGTCTCTCAGCAGTCATCCAAGTTTCCAACATCATTGGACACTGGTTGCACATAAAAGTGTCTCATCACCCTCATAAATGTACAATGTTGAACTACTAGGTTTTGGATCTCCCTTGAACTATTTAAAATGATTCTTCACAAGAATGTCTAATAACCTCAATGTGGTATAGTTTTTCAGATCTAGAAGCACCATCTCTTTTGAGCATCTTACTCTCCTATATTGCAACCTTCACACTTTCTTCAAATTGTTGATCTTTTCAAAATAGAACAAATTATTCATCTTTAATGATGACATCATCACTATTAATACGTGGTGGCTCCTCAACAACTATATTAATTGATTCCTTGAGTTTCCCTTTGAGAAGGCACTCGCATGATTGCAGTACGATCTGTTTTAACTTTTCATACACTAGTAACACTCCATTTTGTTCTTACCTGGCATTCTCTTTTCCATCCTTTTCGTTGAGGATAATGGAAGCTCATACTGAGTACCTCCTTCTGAATCTCATATGGTTGCTTTCTTTTTTTCAAATAAGAGCTGTGAAATCACATCCAAGTCTTTGAAGGCATCTAATTGAGAGTAAAAATTAACATTGCTATATTTTGAAAGCAAACTATTTTAACAAGATAGCTTTAGCACCTGTAGATTCTACTACTGTGCCATTTATTATACTGCATACATTTTTGTTATTTAGGCGCATTTGTATTTTCACCTTCCATGTGTGAAAATTACGACCATTAAATTTATTAGGAGGTGTTTCCATTTTCAGAAACATTTGTGACTATAATAAAACCTTTATGAATGTATCACAGTTGAAGTATTTGCAGCAGCAACAATGGCTTTGGCGATCCTTTTGCACTTTGAACTCCATTTCTTCCTCTAGCAGCCAGAAAACATAGGTAGTTCTGCAATTTTATAGATATCCACCATAGGTCCACATAGCAGCACCCCCAAATGCACTTGCAGCATCTTTCTCCAGTTGATCTACACAATTGCTACTACAGCTGTATTATCTTTTGTAAGATTGACTGAAATGATTTTAACTGCAGTCAAGGTCTAAGACAAATTCACAAACAAACATTTTCAGCCTTACATTCTCTGCAACCTGTTAGGGAAGTAGAATAAAATCACATTTAAACTCGAAACTGATACCCTGGATTCGGAAATCTTTCCCAAGAGGGGATTTGACAAAGAACCAGTATTGTCTGAAAAATATATATAAATAAAATTCACAATAAAATTACAACAGTAACCAAATTACTACTCAACATCCAAAGCTAATTATTAATGTCTCAATCTTATTCAACCACACTTCAGCACAATAAATAGCAGATTAATAAGTGCAGAATCTGCATTGTAGCCACTGTCCAGAATGTTTCTATGGCAGTGCCAGTGAATCTCCTACGCTGAGTGTGTCAACCAACTCTCACCAATAGTCTTGTTAATCCTTCAACTCTCACCAAGATTAAATATGCTGGGTGTCTCAATCAACTCTCACCAATACTGCAGACTTGATGTGGGCGGTATGTCCCATGCTGAGTGCCATGTTGGCAAAGGTGGCCCCATCATAATAGATAAAATGTTCACCAAAGTACTATACAAAGGTTACGCTATGGGAAGGGACAAGGCAGCAGCAGAAAGGTACAGATAATGGATCAACTTATTTGCAGCACCCAAAGCTTTAAAGTTCCCACTAAACCTTCAACTTGTCATGAAGAATTCAAAAGATATTCTACAGAAGGAAGTGGAGGAGCACAACAAAGAAAAAAGAATATAACAGGAAGAACAACTGAATGACTTGCTGCATACTGTTATTCATTTAATGATACATATAAACAGATATAGCAACCATAACAGTAATACTATAATTATCAAATTTGCCAACAAACTAAATACGACTGATGAAAAATTAGGACGAAACAAAACTAACTTAACAATCAACAACTTGAATATATCTACTGGTCTTTATTTCCATGTTCATCATGAAAGAAATTCATTTTTTACTTGTTAACATAATCCCTTATAGAATTACTGAATTTTAATGATCTCCTAACATATCTCTACACAGTTTAAGCAAAACAAACAGTTCACTATGTGGAAGCTATCATTTGAATTTTGAGAATGGTTCTCGGACTAGTAAAACTTCTTCGGGCTTCTCTCCATGTATAGTTGCCCAGCTATCATTCATGTTCCTGATGACATAGGACACCAGTTGCACGGTAAGTGTTTCATTACCCTCATACTGGTATGATGCTGGACTTCCAAATTCTGGATATCCTCTAAACTATTGGACACCACTCTTCACACGTATGTCTCATAACTTCAATGAGGATCCAAAAGTACCTTGTACCATTCAACATCTATCTTCTATTGCAACCTTCCTTGCCTTCATAGTGTTGGCTTCTTCAAAATAGATCAAGTTCTTTATTTTCAATGTTGTCATTATTATCATCAACATCTTTTGTTTTCTTAACAATACTTACATTTATTGATTCTTTAACTTTTTCCCTTTGAGAATGTTGTACCTCTCTAGTCCAATGAGATTATAGGCTTTGTAAGAGATAATCACAATCTTCAAAAGCTTTTGTTTGTAGCATTTATAGAAATTAGGATTCGTTTGATTGAGATTAAAGACTAACATTTGATTTAAGGGCCTGAATCCATTGAAGATATAAATAGGACAATTCATTTGATGAAGGGTCCACGGCATGATCATGTGAAAATATTGAGTAAATCTGATTTTGAGTTTAATGTAGGAAAGAACATCACTCTTCATTATTTAGATAAGTGATTGGTGTTAATGTTAATTGTAGCTATGGTTGGATTTCTTTAGGCCAACATAGATATCATGTAATTATTATGATAATTCAATTATATTGATAATATAATTATTGATATAGAATTATTGTATTGACAATGTAATCACTATAAAAATTATAATTAATGGGGCCAACTTGAAGAGTGGTGTCCCATGGTGAAGGGTCACCACCAGTAAGCATAAAGGAAGATGAAATCCCCCTCTCTTGGCATTGAATCCTACAACAAATAGAAGAGTTGCTTGGGGGGGCTGGGGGGAGGGGACGATGATAACCATTTATCATATGTGGTTGGGAGGGAAAGGGTGATCTAAGTCATTTCTTGTGGTCAAATGAGCACACCAAAAAGGATGGTATTAGAGCAGATATATTCCTAAGCTTGTGCTAGGTGTCAATGTGATTGAATTGTTCTACTTGTGTTGGATGAGTCGAGCTCCTTCATGATGTGATGAAAGACAAGGGCTTCATTTTCAACACTTATTTGACGGAAAAGAACTATTATACATGGAAGACTCTTTTTTAAGTCCCTTGGCATATGGTGTTGCTAGAGAGAGTGACTCGTATAGTAATTTTAAGTAGATACTATTAGGTTATTCGTAAGGATAGTAATATATTTTCATGTCGATCATCGAAGTCGTAAGTCTCTAACCTTATGGTTGTGGCTTTATAGCAACATATTAATATTCTTCTCAAATCAAACTTATTATTGTTGTCAAGAAAGTTTTTGATTAAGAGCAAATAGGTTTTGAAGGGGCCCAAAAACACTTTACAAAGTAGCGTTTAGGAGGGACCTGGAACCCACACCAAAAGATTAGTGTTAAGGGCCTGAAAGAGGAACAAAGCATAGAGAAGATAAGCCATTGGGAAGGAAAGGGGAACAAGACAAGGAATGCCTCCCCACAACAACAAAGAGTAGCAGTCTAGAGGGAACCAACGAACTTCCCAATATTGACCAATTGATTCGACTTAGGAATTTTATTTGGATATTTTCTTATGAGATCTAAGGCTCATACCAAAAGGAGGAGGAGATTTCTTAGAGTTTCTCTGTTGATCGTAATCTATACTTCCTTAATATTAGCAGTCATTGTGCCAAGCAAGTCCACAGAACAATCAAAACTAGTAGCCATAGGAACACCCAACACATTACAGATAGGGCCCCAAGGAAAGACAACAACAATAGGCGCACCATCATAACAGTAGAAGCAGGGGTGACAAGCTCCTTAGGGATGGGAGGTAAAATAGAGACAACACCAAATGACGGGTCAACAAGGTTTCCATCAACAAGGATACCATTTGAGACAACATTAGAAGGGACAACACCATCAATAACTTTCGTAGGAGATGAGTGTGAAGCATTACTAGAACTTAGGTAGCACCATCTAGTTCCTTGAAATTTTCTTATCCCTCTTGTTGAGAAGAACTCTTAAAAATAGTATAATGTTGAGAAGAGGCACCCTTCCACCATGAAGAGGACTTCTTCGACTTAGCTTTTTCTAACACACATTTTGTTGCAACATGCCCAGTCTTAGAGATACCTTATACATCTGAAAGGAATTCCTTCATAGTCCAAATAATGACTCCAAGAACCCTTTGGAGACTTGAGCTTAATCTTTGTAGGCAGCGCCTTGGAAGTATCAATATCAACCAAATTACGAGTGGAGTGGAAAATATCATAAGACTTTGCATCCACCATTAGGAAATCTCCTAAGGAATTCCCCACTTCCTCAAGGAGTAGATCCACCCAAAGATGAAGAGGGATATTTGCATCTTGTAGAAGGATTCAGAAGAAGGGTTGAAGTCATGCCACAATTTCATCATCAAGGGGAAACGATTCTTCCTAGTAAAAAAAGTGCTTACAAACAATAGCCTATCTATCCACAATATTTTGAAACTTGGTAATAAAAAATCCTAGTTGAAGGGAAAATTTGGACTAAATCATAAATGAGAAGCTCAGAAGACTGGGCCAAAAATCCTTAAGTCAAAAAATTATTCTTGACAAAAGATTAAAAGCCACCTGATTTATCTCAACAATTTTCTCCTCTAACATAATAGTTATGGATCGACAAATTGGGAAAGGTACAATCTCAACACCCTTACCCCTACCAACAACAACTTTGTTTGTATAAGAGACCCCAATCGAAGAACAAGCCTATGATGGACCACCAATAAAACCCTTAGTGCCAACAACACTGCTAATAGAAAGCAAAATGTCTTTCCTAGTAGAAGAGTTGGAAGGAACAAACTTCCCATTACCTAAAGTGGAAAGGGAACTCAACGAAGACAACCACACCACCCCACCATTAGTACAATCAAGAAACACCATCAGAGAGGAGATGCCAAGCCCATCCATGAACACACAGGGATTCACAGGATGCACCTCCTTGGTCGAGGAAGGAGTAAAAATTGATGCTTGCCCAAGAGACTTGCTTGACACACAACCATCAAAACCAATGGGCAATGAAACACATCTGTAGTGACCTTAAAACCTTTAGCAATACATCCTCCAACATCAAAGGAGTGGGGCGCACCAGCATTCGCTAAAACTCTAAAAAGGAGCGTGCAAGAGAACACATTTAAAATATTTGCGTTGTGAAAGTTATCTTTGCCGACAGAGGTTATTATATTGGTTTGCAGTTAATATAGTGGATGTTGGTACACTATCATTTACCCAAAAGGAGGCCCTCATTCTATAACAAGTCTAAGCCTTAGTTTGACACTGGTAAGATTCAATGATCTATAAGAAAGGGATGTGATTTTTCCCTTAGGATACAAGAAGGAATTAGATAGGATGATTAATCTAGACTTTGAATTTGATAGTCGTAATAGTACCATTAAAAATATGGATTTGAATCCTAAGGACCTTGGAATTGACTTATGTAATATGAGTGATGTTGGTGGATTATCAGGGCGGGTGTCGAAGAATGGGCATCATCATGAATTTGATATTGGGAGTTGTAGAAAGCCTTTGCTTTTGGAGATCATTTAACATGAATAATTTGATATCAACACAAGGTTTAGAACCCAACAAGGGACTTGGGTCAAAGACATTAAATCCCTTTGGATGAGTTATTGAAGAATTCTAGCGCCATAGGGATTGAGGATCTTGAACATAGGATATTTGGAAAATCTTTCAAGTTTGTGGAGGAATGAGTTCTCCTTAGCGACATTTATTTTTTTGAGTTTAGGAGCATCTCTGATATAAACATCCAACTTCAAATATCAATTGTAGTGACATTGATGAACATCTATTAGGAGGCAAACTTTTCTCTTATATAGATAAACATGTTGTGAGTGGCATGGTTAATATTTGGGTACCACTCTTCATATTCTTTAAAACAAATGAAACTTCACTTGAATTTTGGCAAAGCAAGAAGTTTATTGTTAAAACTTGTATAGTTGACAATGATTATAAGATTTGTGATGGATGTTAATATTTGTCGAGGCTGATTATATTATTGGGCATATTAAGTGATTTCATTTTGTGGAGGTAAACTGACACTAACTATAGTTTGGAAAATTATATCATTGGATGTACTGAATATTGATTATTAATGCTTTGTTACTAATAAGGATGTATATAATTGGTCATTCTTTCCAACAATTTTTGTCGTGAGTTCATTGGTTCATTTGAATATTTTTTAATACAATCTTTGTCGTGAATGGTAAATGCAATATTAAATGGTATTATGAAGTGTTACTATCTAGTGTATGAAGTTTGAAATGATTTTTTGGGAGAGTTTATTGTGACAAGAGATTGTTATTTTTAATGTCTTTGTGATTCTTTTTGATACACAAGAGATCATAGACAATTTATATAGAATTGTTTGACAATATGAGAGTGAGACTCTTATTATTGTGTGAATAGATTTTGTATATACATGTTATATGACTCAAAAGGATGTCATACAAGTGCATGTGGCAACACTGTGAGTGCTCTAGTGCATAGGGGGAGAGAGGGAACTAACATTGGAGGAGATGATGTTTGAGGATTTTTGGGTCAAAGACGAAGTTGTCAAGGAAGACTCTTGTTATCTAATTTTCAGGAGGATTAGCCCAAGTTCAGTTGAAGGCCCTATTGCTCAAGGAGCTCAACTATTAGATGTAGGGTGTTATCCTTTGACAACAAGATATAAGTATTTTATGAATATACCTTTGAATATTGATCATGAATTTTATGTAGATAATTCATGTGATAACATAGAGAATAGTGAATAATGTATGCTTCTAGCATTAGGCAAGACATAGTTTGACTCTATTATTAATCTCTCTAAAATGCTTCTAGGACAGATTGAGAAGCATGATGAGATATTGTATTCACATAGTTAAATTTTGAGAAATCATGACATGAGGTAAGAGCTTCAAATTTAGTCCTCTACAAGATCAACAAGCTCATAAAGAAGTGTGGCTTCAAAAGCTCCTTGTTGGTCATTGGAGTAAATTTTAACTCATTGAACAAATAGTCATGTGCCTCTGATGAGGAGGCCTATTAGAGTAGATTCAACTCTAATACATCTCATAGTAAAATTGCTTATCTAAACTAAAGAGGAGTTGTAAGGAATCAAGAAATGATTCTTAGTTCTGGATACAATTTGGATCTCGACGAACTAGACCTCAGTCCAACCCTTTGACTAAATATTTGCAGTATGATTTGAGCAAAGTGATTTGGAATTAGGTCAAGAAGGGAATCCTAAACACTCGGCAACAATAGCGGATCAAGTTAATTTTCCCGTCTTTGGAGGCAGTTTAAACCTAGTTGTATTCTTGGAGCAAGATATTCCATGATTGGGACCATGTGAGAAGGGTATATTTCCATGTCAGAGGGAATTGGAAGACAATTTCCCTCATTTGACATTCAAGGATCTTGGTCATATTGGTTCAAAGGGAGTGGACCATGTTGAGATGGTTTCTCTAGTGGTCAACGGTCAAAGTACTATGATTCATGAGATTGAGTCTCATGTATGTAGCCTAGAAGACCTTTATATTGAAACCTAGTCATGATATTCCTAGATAGATGGATGCTTGGTGAGCTTGGGCTTCACTAGGAGTGATGCAAACTCCAACCTTTAATTTTTATGACAGGTCAAAGTATGTGGAGATCAGATTTAATTGTATTAGAGACAACGTGCAAAGGACCCACCTTATGGGAGTAGTCATGGGGTATATCACTACATAACATAGATATTGTGAAGGATTTCTCCCAAGCTAAGAGGGGGTTTTAATTATAGATATGGCTAGATTCCTTTAGGATGACATAGATATCATATAATTTTTGTGATAATATAATTAATGGGACCAACTTGAAGAGTGATGTCCCTTGGTAAAGGGGCACCACCAATACTTAGGCTCATTCAACAACAATGAATAACATAAGTTGTTATTTTTAGATCAGATTTAATAACAAGTAAAAAAATACACATAGAACAATGTACATGGATATGTATATCCCTGGAAAACCCTTTTACTTGAGGAAGAAAAACCCAACGATTCTTTTCTAACATATCAAATACAATGGTGAATAAATTGTAGTTGAGAAACATGCCAAGAAAGCATAAATACAATGGCTTGAGTTGCGAATCTGCTAAAGAGTTGCAAAGATATCTATATTAATAGAATGAGGAGAGTCTATCTGCTTTTATTCAAATCGAGGAGTAACTTCCACTTGAGTCAATCCAATTATTTTATTATATTTGGTTATAATTAAGATGACTTGTCATCAAGCCGACTGGGTAAATACTTCTTGACACTAAAATATCAACATAACCAAATTCACATGAAACCAAAAACAAAATGACACAAATTTACCTTGGAAACCCCATTGTGGGAAAAAAATGCAAACCCATGTTTATTCGGCTTCAAGGAGAGATACTTCAAAAACCTCTTTCTTTGTTGAAACATTCGCTCTCCCTAAATCACTAAATCGTGCTAATAAAAAATTGTCCTAGCCTCGACACATGGCTTCCATTTATAAGTTTTGGCTCCAAGAACACTCATGCTAAACTCCTATATTAGACAATAGTTGTATATTTAGATGGCAACCCTATATCTAGACATCTTTCATGAATTATGCATACTACAAGAAAACTATGAATTTTATCTAAACTTACGGAAAAATAAATTAAGTTTGAATTTCCTCATGCACACTAAAAAAAGACAAAACATGTAAAACACCTTTTAACCTTTAGAAATCAACACTCCCTCTTAACAAGGAAGGTGTTGTACACAACTCCCAACTTATCCCTAAACTATAGAAATTTGCCCCCATCAAGGCCTTGGTCAAGATGTATGCAACATGCTCATTTGTAGGAGTATATTGCAACTTCACTACCCCTTTCTACACAAAATTAAGTCCTATGACTACAATTCTCCCTTCTATACACAATCTTTGATGTACTAGTACTTGGTCTCAATGTTCTTTGACTAGTTTGATACAAATTTGTTGTTGGATCTGCTCTTAATCATTCAAAAGTTTATGAAGCTAGATAGCCTCACATGTAACCATACTAGCATATAATTAGCCTCTTCAAAACTTACTGCAACTACCTTTTGTTTCCTATTGTGCCAAGAGATTGCTTCTGATTGCAAATTGAAATTTCCCCTTGTGGTGTTTTTCTTGTCATTTTTACTATTTGCCCAATCCTAATGCGTGAACACCTGGAGCTTCACTCCATCTTGCTAAATATACCTTAGACCATAATCAATTGTACCTCAAAGCTCCTTAAAATATGCTTCGCAGTTGCCTAGTGCATTTGCTTAGACTCTAGCATTGACTAACTAATTGAGTTTGATATGAAACAAATATCTAGCTTGGTGTTGACTAGATACATAAGAGAGCCAATCAATTGGTTGTATAAAGTAGGGTCCATTGCCTTTGATATGAAAGCATCAATCTTCTTCTTGTTGGTTCAAGTACCTTAGCCCATAATCAATTGTACCTCAAAGATACCTCAAAATATGCTTTGCAACTGTCTAGTGCATTTGCTTAGACTCTTTCACTAGCTAACTAATTGAGTTTGATATGAAACAAATATCTAGCTTGGTATTGATTAGATACATAAGAGAGCCAATCAATTGTTTTTATAAAGTAGGGTTTGTTGCCTTTGATACGAAAGCATCAATCTTCTTCTTTTTGGTTCAAGTGGTGTGGACTTGGGCTTATAATCCTCCATCTTGTATCCCTTCAAGGTGTCAATTGTGTACTTTCCTTGTCTAAGGGAAATCACTCTCTTTCTCGAATAACACAAAACCCATAAAATAATGCATCAACCCGAAGTTCTTCATCTTGAACTCTCTTGTAAGATCCTTCTTGCATTGTTCTTTGAGCTCCTTGGATCCTATGAGGAGCAAATCATTGACATGCAACATCAATACGAGGCCTGTCCTTCACCTGAACATAGTATAGGTTTGGATTTGCCTCACTCTTGGTGAAACCCAAGCTTTGTAGGCAATTGTCCTTGGGAGCCTACTTGAACCCATACAATGTTCTCCTCAACTTCGTACATGGAAATCCCTCCCAAGAACATTAAAATATTTCAGTTACTCCATTGAGGAAGCTCATCTTTAAATCCTTATGGTAAATCCCTCAACCCGTTTGCACTGTTATGGAAATGATAGCCTTGTGTAATGTCCCCTACTTTGAGGTTGGGAATTTTCAATGTTCAATGCACATTATTTGGCATCTAAATTTTAGTTTATTATAAGAAACAATGAATAATTCATAATATAATTAATAATTAACACATTTAAGCTGATAAAACATAAATTAAGAGGGAACATACTCTAGATAGATCGAAGCACCAAGTGAACATCAACTCTGGCCTCAAGACTAGAAGCAAGCCCTCTCTGTACATTTGTCCCCAACATGTGGTATAGGTAGCTATACTTCCCAATCACATGGTACCAACAGGCTCACTCCCATTGTGCTGAAGGAGATAATGAATCAACCACAATGACTTAAGACAATCACCCATGGCTAACACACATGTCGATCGAGTATGATACCAACATCTACACGATCATGAAGACAATGCAGTACACCAGGTCACTGGTCAGACCCACTATAGGATAACTATGTAGGGACTCTAGTGGAGTGTAGGTCACTTGGCATCGGGAAGCCCACGCTATATGTGGTATGGCTCAACTCCCCTCGGGAGGCCACATATCTGGGATGGATCAACTCCAACAGGAGGCTACATATCGTGCCCTCACAACAATTGCTAAAGATTGTAGATGTACAAACACCACACCCTCACACTAGTGCAACAAAGATGTACATGTGCTCACTTATCATTTTATTACCCATTTATTAATTTGGTTATCACCACGTTACCTAGTAGACCACTTCTGGGCCAAGGTACATGAGAGAAGCCACTCTACGTCCCTCTATAATACTCATGCTCATCACATGAAGAGGCCCATGGGCAATGCAAATTCCCAACCCAACCCCCAAATGAACAATCTCTCAATCGACCTATATCCAAGAGTTTGGGTCTTGCAAGATCCTATCATACGCATGTGTAAGTGCTCATGTGTGGGCACAACCAACTTCACAAATATAATCACATAGTACCAATGCAAGGGTTGGATATGAGAAATGCAACAAAAGATACAAGTATAACAACTCACTCAACTTGCTTATATCTAGGAGTATGGATGTGACACGAATCCCAATAATGCAATAAAACACCAAGTATCATGCCAAAATTCAAACTTCTTAGATAATAAGAAAACTAAAATTCTAACTCTAGAAAATGATCACAAAACCAAGGGTCTGATAAAATTTACAAAGTAGGCTCAGAAACCCCCTCTGGCAAATCCAGTGAAATTCCAAGTCCACAAAAATATGAAGTGACTTTGGGTCAGGAAATAAAATACCCTAGAGCGTCCTATAACCATTATGATTCAACAATCCTAATCATTGAGGCATGAGCAACAAAATCAAATCTCTAATTAAGCCAAACAAAGATGAGCAAAGATCAGAAGGCACACAAAATTAATGAGACGATGCAAAAAATACACAAAAATCAAACATGAAATAATTCAATGAAATTAAAACCCGCTAGTCTAAATCCCCACCCAACATCACACTTTATAAAATCTTGGATCCAAACACTTCACGAAAATCCAATAGCATGGAAAATTTACAAACTCACATGTTGAAAAAGTAAAATGGTCATGCCCATCTAGCTAGATGATAGGATTGCATAAAAATAGAGTGGAACATTAGTTCTCTACTACCTAACATTTAGAAATTGAAAGAACATATTAAAAAAGGCTATAAACAATAAAACCAAAAATCCCTATCTTGTAGCCAGCCCAAAGGGGAAAACAAGAAATACCATCATAGAATAATGGGGCCGCCATATTGAATGAAGCCATTGGCATAGCGAAGCAATCCCAATATGAGTCCAATGAGACCGATCTCTTGAAGATCCGCCAAGCCAAACTCCCACAACGAACATAACACTGGTTTCTCACAAGAGGGTTTTCAGAAATTTCCTCCAAACCCATGAAATAACAAATTGAGGAGTATAGAAACTCACTTTTTGCCTAATATAAGCTTTTTATCAAGTGACTAATAAATTAGAATATTAAAATAACTTAATAAATTACTTGACCATTGTCGCAAATTAAATCAGGCAATTCCAATTAAATTGCAATTCAATTATGACAAATTAGTCGACAAATAAAATAAAATAAATAAATTGAATAAAATCCGTCTAACTTATTAAATGAACATTTAATAACCATTTTCTGTGCCATTATGGATTCCTAAATGCACATACACACTTATAGATCTAGACACATATGCTCAATGAATTTGGATTTACCAATTACTAGAGAGTTAAAAATAATCAACATATTTTTTGCATATTTTGAACCTGAGTCCTTTTTGCATATTTTTTGGTTTTGCAAGCGTGCTCAGAATTATTGGCACCGGATTCATGATTTTTTCAAGCCTTTCAGTCCTGAACCTTTTTCATGGCACATGATCCTGCTCGGTGATTCCCCCAGATTTCCTCGGAAGTTTTCCCAGATTTGGCATACTTTCAGGATGGAAATTTTGTTTTCTCTATGGAAAGATAGGAATGCAGTTTTATTCACTCATAGTTTTTTGGATGTTAACATTGCAATGTACACTAAGACATGCATTTGTAACAATGTCATTATGCAGATACAGGTGCAAGCTAATAAAGTTGCCCTGGAGGTTGCCCACTTACAGGAATTGTTAAATCACTGGGGCAATGCTCCTTGTACCATTGCTAGAGTGCCTTCGGATGCCTCGGCTAATGCCTCCTCGTCTTGCGGTCGCCGTTCCAGACGCCAGTCCTCTGGCCGCCATTCACACACGCAACGCTCCCAGGGTCCCCGCCACCGCTCTCCTAGCGGTGGTCATGGCGGTTGGAGGTGTCGCTCCGCTTCCCCACCACGTGGTGGTTCTGGTTGGTCCCCGACTCCCCCCACTCCCCTGGGAGGGCTTCTGGCCGGTCTTCGGCTCCTCCCCCTAGACAAGCACACTCTGGCAAGTTTCCCCGGTTGGCCTTGGCAATTTCTCCTCCGCGGCCAGACAAGAAGGATGTGGAGACTGCAAATACCCCAGATCCTGCAGATGTTGTTGACGGCTGGATTGTTCATAGTCTGCCTCACAATCCCACTGATGCGTGGGGATTTCCTGATAAAGATGATCCTCCTCCCTCTGCTGGTACTGCCTTGGCAGCATGAGGTTGTTTAAAATGTTTTTTTTTGATGAATAGTTTATAGTTTCTGGCTGCGGCCATGTTGTTTATTCCGGCTTCAGCCGATTGAACTCATTCACGGGGTGATCCTGTATCCCCTGGCCCTTTTTTGTGAATTGTAATCTTAGTAAATTTTATTAATTGAAAAGGACTATTCATCAAAAAAAAAAAAATCAACATAAAGGTATATCACCTATAGGGGCGATATTGGCTCAAGATGAAAGGCCAGATGACCAACTCTATGTGCCACTACCAGGGATATAAGTCTTGCATCATAAAAGGACACGATTAAGTGTAGATACACACTATATAATAGCCGAAGCAACATTATGCAAAATAACGTAATAAAGCATCTAATTAATCTTATATAAATAACCCATCTAAACAAGTCTATTGAAAGGAACAAGGTAGATATTTGTAGCACATAATTCCACAAATCTAATAAGAATAGCTCATTTCCAATTTTTCTAAGCATTTAATAATGAAATTAATAACATAATACTCAATAATATAAAATGAATGATATACATGAATCTCAAATAGTCATCCTGAAGAAACATCACAAATCTCAAATATAAAATGTACTAATTAACATCATGAAACACTAAGATATAGATATGACCAAAATACCATAAGTCAATATGGTCAAACACATTAGTCAACACTGTTGTAGGAACCCAATTAGCTGCAATAAACTGATAACACACATGCAATCATTGTTCACATCTCAAGGGTACTCAGAACAGCATCATGATACCATATGAATCCAGGTAACCACTGACACAAACCTCAGTGAAACCATCAAATACATCATAATCTCATAAACTAGGCATAAGCATAATGAATCCTGCTAATACAATAATATAAAGAAATCACCCCAAGTATTTAGACCACTCATGGGTCTTAAAAAGATTACTCACAAATCATAAACATCAAAGTTGCATCCTTCTGGGTGACTTACAAAAATCAAATGGCAGAGGCACTAAATAATCATGAAAAAAATTAACATGAGTCACCGTATCACTCCTACTACTATAAGTATCAAAGTGAGGCATACTAGCTTGTTGAGGGGCAATGGCACGAATAATGTCCAAGGACAAAGGACTACCCATGTCACATGTAGGCACATTGAATTTGGTTTAAGGAATTAATTTTTTGCTACAAGGAAGAGACAGTTTGAGAAAGATTAATGATGGTGGAATCATTAGAAGTAATAGATGGCATTGACACTTTGGATACACTAGGCAAGGTGTATGAATTTGCAAGAATAGAAGGTGCTATGGGTGGAACACTTGGAACCACAGTAGTAGGAGGATTAGGATAAATGCAAGGAACACTTATTTATTAAGGTTTTGATGCACGCAATGAAGTAGGTAAACACTAACAGGAAGAGAAGGAATAGGCTTGCATTAGTAGGATTTGATGGTTGAATAGATGTAGTCACAATAGGTAGAACATAAGTAGGATTGCTAGATATAGGAGTGGGAATAGGAAATCGGAAAAAGGTCTCAATTACTCCACATTTCTTTTTTGTGGGGGATGACCTTATACCTTAAAGGGAAGTTAAAGAGATTGATCTTTTCAATTCCAACTCTAAGATTATTAGATCAAGTAGATTAATGCAATCCAAATGATGGAGCACTAATGCAGACAAAGATACAATGATTATAAAACTAGAGAAAGAATACAAGATCCTAAAATCCCTAACGTAGCAAAAACCTATGCTTTGCAATTAAAGATTGATGGATCTAGATGTAGACACCTAAAATCCTTTAGAAAATAAAGTATTTTTATTTTCTGAAAAAAGTCCTTGATGACATCATCATTAATTAATTAATTAATTAATTTATTTTTATGCCATTAAATCCCTTTATCTTAATTAAAAATATTTAATTAAGGAATCCCTCCCAAAAATGTTTAAGTCTTATTTAAACATTATTTCCTTATTTATTAATTATTTAATTAATAAATTGACCAAAAATTCTAAAATAAATAAATAATTTATTTTTTGCCCAAAACTTGGCCAATTTCCTTAAGACCACTAACCTCTTCCAAAATCTTCTAATCCTTCTTTAATTTCGATTAAAGGCTAATCCCATCATTTCTTACCCCTAATCCCAACTCAAAATATTTAATTAAGATTAAATATTAATCCTCATGTTTATTAAAAATATGTTAATAAATATTTCTCAACCCAAACCCTTGAAATAAAACTTTATTTATTTCCTAAAAACCTTATTTATCCTCATCCTAAAAAGTTCTAGACTCTTCTAGAAAGTCTTCATCCTCGTCCAAAGCCTAGACTCTTCTAGAAGATGTCAATCTTTATCTTTGACCCTAATCTTAATCCCCCGCCCTCCCCCTGCCCCCCACCCTACAACTTTGTCACATTCCCTAAACATGGGTTAAGACTTGCTAACATAAGCCAAAGCCAACAAATATCTCCTCCTTCACCCACCCTCATTAAATGCCATCCACTTGCCCATCTCTAACAAGCCTAATCTAATCTTAACCCAAGCTTAATCCAAGCCTTAATCATTTGCACATTCCTAAGTCAAGCTTAAGATTTTCTTAATCCAACCCAAGTCAAATATCTCAACTCTCTCAGAAATATCCCAACCATAAAACTTTATGAAGCCCATAAAGCCATAAATGACTCTTACAAGCCCATTCATTGCTCTTACAAGCCATTATGAGGGTCTTTATGAGCTTTGAGCCTCCTTTGTTGACCCGTCAACCTCTCTTGCTCTAACCAATGACCCTGTGACATGTGTCACTCCTTGATTGGTTGTAAGGAAGCACAATCCATGTGCTCTCCTCTCATTCAATTTAAACCTTCCATAAGCTTTCTCCCATCCTTGCATCTTAGCCCTTTATGCCTCAAGCCCTTTGCCTATTTAAGGAATCCTCTCCCAAGCCATTTTAACACAATCTAGAAAGTAAAGCCATAATGCCATTTTGAGAAGCCATTTTTACATCAAATCCATTCACTAAAATTTATCAAAAATCCTCCATTGAAGCCCATTTGAGCATTTGAGCATACATACATAATCAAGCCATCTTAGCTATTAGACACACCTCTACATCAAGTGATCATCCTCATTGAGAGAGCCTATCCATGGCTCATATTCTCATTTGAAGACTTCACTTTGTCTCTCGTGAAGTTATGTTAAATTAGTATGCAAATGCTTTTGATTGTTTTAATTTAGTGTTTCTAACATATTAAAGTAACATATACACTAAAAAGGAAATTGGCTGAAATGAATAAAGAAAATAAATGACTACCTTAAAAAGTCAATGGAAGATTGGATCTGAATTTCTATCCTTTGTATTGCTCCCAATAGGAAGCAGACACGGTTCCACATGTGAAACTACAAGATCTACAAGACCCATAAATTGGTTGGCTCCAACACAGAGTCGATTTTTGAGAACAATGTTAATCTAGGATAGGGTCTATTTGCAGGGATGGAGACATAGTGTATCCCTATCCTTCTATCCTCGATAATAAAATTGATTTTGGATCTATAAAGTTTGCCGAAATGGGTATCAAAATCTTCGCTCTATTATGGTTTCCAAGATCTATAACTTGCAAGAAAAATGGTTTTTTTTGTTGTTGATGGGGGTGGGGGTGGGGAGGAGGGAGAGGGGTTGGGGGAAGGGGGTGTTGTTTGCCTTGGTCAAAGGCTAGTATATGATTTAACTTTGAAATTGAAATGATAATAGTAATTGTAATACTAAAAATGTAAAGTAAATGAACAAATTCACCTTACAAGTGTAGGATTTCTAAATCAGATGCAAAAAGCCCACTTTACGAATTGATTAGGTCAAGAGGATGTGACTATAGAATAAGGATGAATGTTGGAACCCTCTCTTGATGACAAGCTCTACTATAACCAATCGAAGAAGCTAGATCTTGAAAGGTTGTGGCATGAGCATGGAAGATAGACAATGAAGTCCTCAAACAAACTCTTTTAGAACTCCTTGAAAGAACCTTGAATGCAAGAGATCTCTTCTCCAATGGGTTGCAAAATGATCTCCTTCAACATGTTTGAAGATAGCTTGAATTTTATCAATTGTTGATAAATATTTGTGTGCTTGATGTTGTGGAATGAGGGATGGACCTTAAGGTGTATGGAATGATGTCAAATAAAGAAATTGAGTGTGCTTATAAAGGATTTAGAATAAAGTCTCTCGTCAGCTATCCAAGCAAGGAAATGATTCCTCAAATCAACCTCGACAAAAGGGTCGAGAAGGGGACCAAAATAGGTCCAAGTACATTGATGCACTACCATAGATGATGTACTACATCCTAATCCTCAGGCCCAAAAAACTCTAGGATTCCTCTAGGGTCCAAGAATAGGTGTTGGTTGTGAGAGATTTGGTGTTTGATTTGTAACTATTGAAGTTGATGAAAGCTCAACCCACAGCTCCCAAGAATCACCTACATGCAAACACCTGTCACAGAAAGAGAGAAGCAAAAGCTATGGAGACTGAAATCGCCAAATCCATAGATGAGACATTCTAGATGAGCAAAAAGAGAGATTGCTATTGTTAAAAGTGAATTCTCAATTCTCAATGAATGTTTACAATGAGAGACCATCCTTATAAAGGAGATCGAAACCCTAAAAAGGTCTAACCTAAGTTGCATCATAATAATTAATAAAATAATTAATTATTAGATACCTAAAGTTTAGCTTAAGTAGACTAGAGTTAATTAGAAAATATCTAACAATTCTAACATCCCCCCATTAAGATAAACTTAGAGAGTAGCAAAAAATTTAGAAACTACTACTAAAAGTATATTTGAGTCCTAGCAAACAAGCTTTGATGAGGTAGCCAAGCACAACCAAATCTTTGAAAAAAGGAGAAATAAAGAAAACTACATGGGAAAAACCCTACTCCACAAAAAGATGGAAAAGATGCTAAAAAGAACTAGTGAAGGATTGAAGAAGCCTCCAAACTAGGGAATGTCCCAAAAGATAGGAACAAAAGATGATCATAAAGAACATTATTGAAGCATGTAGAAGTTGCAAAGCTTTGTCAAAAAGTAATTGTTGATTTGAAGAACTTCCACTGAAATAGAACCTAACTAGGTAGAGAAGACTATAATCTACATTGAATTAGGAGGCACACAAAGGAGAAAACAATGGAACTCGAAGATACAGATGGCATGAAACACCAAAGCCTGAAGAGTTGATCAATCGAACCAAGGAAGCATGAGAAACAACAAAAAACCCCCCTTAATGATACAAGGGTGAGGTGACAGGTAACTTGAAAGGTGGGTTAAAAGAATTGCACGTCAAAGAACCACGATCAAGATGCACAAAAGAGTACATATGTGTGTATTGAGGGGATCAATCACAGACACGCCATGAGGCTAATGTCATAGAAGGGACACTCATTGGACAAAGGAAGATGGCAAACAAAGGGAAAACATCAACCCCCCATGACACTTTAATCATGAGTAGTGCATGTACAATAAGGCACAAGACATAATGAATCCCAAGAATACAATAATTTGCATGAGTGTCATTAGATGGCAAATAACTAAACTCAAAGATACAGATGGCATGAAACACCAAAGCTTGAAGAGCTGATAACTCGAACGAAAGAAGCATGAATAACAACAGAAGAACATATTAAAAAAAGTCATGCCAAATTCAGCCACATACAAGGCCATATGTGGGCCCACAAACATGCAATCTCTTTGTCCAGTGAGTGTCCCTTCTATGACATTAGCCTCATGACGTGTTTGAGATTGATCACCTTAGTACACACATATGTACTCTTTTGTGCATCTTGATCGTGGTTCCTTGACATGCAATTCTTTTGGCCCACTTTTTCTATTACCTGCCAACTCACCCTTGTCATCATTAGGGAGGTTTTTTTGTTTCTCATGCTTCCTTGGTTAGGTTGATCAACTCTTCACTCTTTGGTGTTTCATGCCATTTGTATCTTCGAGTTCAGTTGTATGCCTTTGCTTTGCCTTCTGATTCAAGCAATGTCATTTGAGGACACTCATGCAGATTATTGTATTCTTGGGATTCATTATGTCTTGTGCCTTATTGTACATGCACTACTCATGATTAAAGTACTATGGGGGGTTGATGTTTTGCCTTTTTTTGTCATCTTCTTTTATCTAGTGAGTGTCCCTTTCGTGACATTCACTGGACAAAGGAGATTGCATGTTTGTGGGCCAACCTATGGCCTTGTATGTGGTCAGATTTGGTGTGAAGGATTTGAGCAATACAAATCCACAAAGCTCGACGAATACCTGCATATAAAAACTTGTCATAGAGAAGAAAAAGACAAGAGGAGGCAATGGTTTGCTTTGAAAATTATGGAAGTTTATTTTCAGAAAAAGAAAATATACGAGATACTTACAAATGATCTATCCTTATAGTAGGAGGTCAAAACCCAAAAAGGGTAACCTAAAAGGGAAAAGCCATTATAATTAATTACTAATTAATTATTAAATGTGAATGCAAAAAGTGCATAAAGAAAAATTTTAAAAAGGGAGAAAAAGTAATTTAATAAATGAAATGAAATTAACATTTTCTCTAACACCCCTTTTGAAGACGAGCAATAATGTAGAAAGAGTAAGGAAACTACAATGCAATGTTGAAAGCAAACTTGGGTCCCGACAACAAGGTCTGATAAGGTACCCAATCACAATCAAATCTCTATGAAATGGAGAAATGGAGAAAACTCAGTGGGAAAAACTCTACTCCAAAAAGAGATAGTTGAAAACCTAGTGAAGAATTATAGAAGCCTCCAACTAGAGGAATGTTCTAGAAAATAGGAACAAAGAGTGATCGTGGAGAAACATCATCGAAGCATGAAGAAGTTGCAAAATCTGTCAAAAAGAAATTGTTGATATGTAAAACCTCCTCTAAAATAGAACCTGACCAAGTAGGGAAGACTATAATCTGCATCAAATTAGGAGGTAAACAAAGGAAAACAACTGAACTCGAAGACATAGATGGTATGAAACACCAGAGCCTAAAGAGCCGATCAATCAAACCAAGGAAGCATAAGAAACAATAGAAGAACGCCCCCTAATTTAGACAAGGGTGAGGTGACAGGAAACTGAGAAAGTGAGCCAATAACTCTTGCAAAACAGAAAGAACCAAGAACATTGAGAGTGAGGAAGAGGTACAAACACCTATAAAGACATATGTCATTGACACATCATGGGGTTAATGTTGTGAAAGGGACACTCACTTGACAAAAAAAAGATGGCATTAAAAGGAAAATCCCCCCACGACACTTTATAATGTAGTGCAAGTACAATAAGTCAATGATGAAAAAGATCCTGAAATGCAAGGAGTGCCACTTTATCTCAGTGTGTATGCATAAACATGCTTACAAATGATATCAACAATGATCAAAAAGGGCAAAGAGCTGTTACAACAAATAGTACAGCCCAAAAGAAGAAATATCGTGCCACGAAAACGATCCTCGGACTTGAAATACCCAAGATATCCACCATAGTGCAATAAAACAAAAAACATAATAGAAAGAGCTTAGAGTAGAATCTAGAAGACAAATCAACATTACTGAAAAGAGTATTGAACGTGCAAAAATGGATTTGAGATGCTCAAGATATGCCCTCCGAAGTGAAAAATAGAACACTTAGCTTTGACTGCCCAAACAGGCAACCAAACTACATCAAAACCCAAAAATTCATATGTTATTGTCTCTATCTTGGAAGCAGCTTTCTAGCGCTTTTTTTGAATTATAAAAAGACCCCCATATGCTCAAGATATGATGAAAAAACTGACCGGGCCCCTAGAAATGCATCAAAAAATAATTTATTAAAAAAAAAAAAAACCACCCCAGAGCAAAGTGGAGGAGCGGAGGGCGGAGCTGCTGTGATGGTGGTGGGTGAGAGGCGCCGCTGGCGGTGGTGGCTGGTTGAGCAATGACAGTCATTGGAAACTGTTACGGTCAGCGGGACCATTGGTGGTTACCGCTACCACTAGTAACAAAATGATGTAGATATACCTAGGAAACCTAATGCTAGGAAAAGCTGCAAACACACTTTAATTCAACTTCAAAAGCAAGAATTGATACAACAAATTACAAGATTGTTCCAACAATTATGCAAGGATATTTCAACTTCACAATCCTTTCTCCGCCAAAATGCTCACTCTAATTGAATCACTAAATCTTGCTAATTAAAAATGACCTAATCTCAACATATGAACTCCATTTATAGGTTTTGACTCCAAGAACACAATGAGTCATGTATTTAGACTATAGATTAAAATCTCTTCGAGAAGTGGTTGATATCTATGCTTCTCATGAGAACTTTTGCAAAACAAGAAAACTTTAGGTTTTCTCTCAAGAAATTGATGCCGAGAAGCCCTTCAATTCTCTGCGATAAATCACGAACTTCTCATGATAAATAAACAACTTCTCACAAGCACCACCAGGCAACTTCTACATTTATTGAAATTTTACAATTTTGAGTGTTTGGAAGAGAAGAGAAGTGTTTTGGTGGAGAGAAGAGTGGATTTGAAGTCGACTAGTGTTTACTAGAGCTACTGGGAAGGGGAAGAGGAAGATGTAAACTAGTTTCATATTGTAGTTGACATTTGTATTTGTTTATAATTTTACAAAGACAATTTGCTATCTTTAGTTTGCTTTAGAGTTCAGAGTCTCTGACTATGGTTGTCAGTCATCGACATTCCACAAGTTGATTCGATTTTGTTACATATTGCATTTATATATCTAGATCAACTTGTTTGGTTTGTTACATATTGGATTTAAATATATCTAGATTAGGAGGAGATTTTGAACTATGATTTAGACAACTATTCTATATTCTGACATCTTACATGAATTATGCATACTATAAAATAAGTACAACTTCTTAAATTTAGGGAAAAATAAGTTTGAACTTCCTCGTGTTTACTTTAAAAAAAGATTCAACATGCAAGCACCTTTCAAGCTACATGAACCAACATCTTATTCTTGTTTAACATTCTCTTTCCCATCCTTTTCTTTGAGTATAATGCAAGTTCATGTTGAATATCTTAACGAAAAAGTAATCTCAATTTCAATCTTACCTAACATTCTCTTTCATGTCCTTTTATTAGAGTATAATACAAGCTCTTGTAGAGTATCTAAAGGGCAAATCAACCTTTATTTCAAGAAAATTTCCATTGTGTAAGGTAGTTCCCCATGCATCTACTTAGCTTATTTTGATTGCTCAAGTCTTCAAGCAAGAATTTGTGGAATTAACGCTGTGAATATTAAATATTGTTATTTATTTTTGATTGGTTGTCTTAAATGATATTCTTAAATCAAATTTGGAGTAAGTTGGAGGCAAATAGAAAGAAGGAAAAAGTTGTGCAATTATGTTACTTCTTTTATTTTAATATGCAATTTCTACTTATTTCTAGTTTCTTGTTAATCATTCCACTAAGATAGTAGGGGAAGTTTCCAATTTATAGGTCATTATTTCCGATAAGTAGTTGCTTGCTTAGCTCCAATTCTATTATGCAATGATTACTACTTTTAAGTGTATTTTTTTGCTCAAATTAAGGAGTTTAACTATTTCCATGCAAAGTTTTAATCTTGGGAAAGGATAAAAGGAAATCTTTCACTACTAATGTGGAGTAGCTATAGTTTAAGAATTGAAATTAACCTTGTGTCCCCATGCGGTTGCTTAAAAGGAAATTTAGTTTAATTTTAAATAGTGGGGGTGTTCTACGCAAAAATGATAAATTGAAATCTTGTCTTAGTTTTGTAGAGAAGATTTAAAAATGACTTAAATAAGTAGTAGTCACTTATTGAGAAAAATTAAGAAAAGTTCACACATGGCTCCACATATTGGTTTATTTCTTTTTTATTTGCTTAATTTTCTCTAAATATTATCTACAAATTTTATTACTAATTCTATGTTAACATGTTATTTATGATGGCTGCTAATAAATAAGCTACAAATTTTGATAATCATGGAGTCGCCAGCTCTACAAATTGATTTTTAAAAATTGAACAACAGTTGCTAGCCAAAATAAGCTAACCGCATGTCTCCATGTAGTTGCTTATAGACATTTTTTTGTTTAAAGTTAAAAGTAGCTAGAGCTTTCCATGAAAATTTTGAATTTGAGAGAAAGGAAAAGCTAGTACTTGCTTAAAATCACAAAATAATCCAATGTCTCCATGTTGTTACCAAGTGTTTGAGTAGAATCTTTTCGTACAATTATGAAGTGGCAATTGTTTAAAATCTCAATAAACCTCATGTCCCTATGTGGCTGCTTATGGACAATTTTTGCTAAAATTTAAGCAGATGTTGTGTTTCAGAAAACATAGTTTGGAATATTTTCCTATTATAATGGAGCAACAACTGCTAATAATATCAAAATAAGCTTTATAGAAAAGGAGGCACTGATAATAAGCAACAACTGCTTATTGAAAAAATGACAGATGTCTTCATCATAGTTTTTCCTCTTCTTTTTTATGGGTCTAAATTTTCTCTTCCAAACTTAATTTGTAACAAATATTTATTTGAAAATTTCATTTCAAGGAAGTTAAAAAGTAGGCAAAAAATTTGTTTCGATGGGGCTACCAGCTTCACAATTTTGGCTAAAAACACCACTATATTTTCAGTCATCCCCGTCCTGGAAACGTCTCAGAGACTTGGGGACACCTAGGGGACTATGACTTCTACTTCTAGAACAAATTAGACTTTGACTCTCAAAGTACACAAATTTGGCACATGAATTCTGTTGATTCTTATATTTTAAGGTTCTATAAAGTATAAGTACATGCTTTATCCATGTTTTTATATAAATATTTTAAGTTTCTCTATATATTTGAATTTTCCCTATTTTTATATAGTTGTCCCTATATGTTGTTCCCTACCGTCCCAAAAACTCGTCTTGTTGTCCCATGTCGTCCTTGTCCCAGAAACTTGAGGGAAAATAGGCTAAAAATATAGAGTCGTTGTTGGTAGCCAAAATAAGTTGGAGAGCTACCCTAGGTTTTGAAAAAAAGGGGCTGAAAATAAGCAAACACTACTTATTGGAAATGATAGATGTCTTCACTCCTTTTATTCTTCTTCTATTTGTCTAAATTTTCTTTGAGCAAATTTTGCATCCATGGAATCGTAGAAGCTACTAGAGACTAAGGGCAGGTCCCCATGCAACTGTTATGCTTATTTTAGCTAGCAGCCGCCACTCAACATTTTTAGGAGCATTTTGTTGGGTTATTGGCCTCATTTTTGCTGATTTTCATTGTTTTTTTCTTAGCAGTTATCCAAAATAGAGAGTTTAAATGAAATTTAAATAAGAAATACTATAGATATATATTTTGAGGAAAAATACGAGGCAACAAAGGAGAGGGAAAAAGTTTCGTAGAGCCACACACCACCTTTCTCAATAAGTAGCAGTTGCTTCCAGCCCCCCACTTTTTTTTTTCGATTTTTTCCCATATTCCCATGTGTCTACTTAACTTTAATTTATGCTTTATTTTAAGTAACCAAAGTGTTCTCCTACATATTTTACATGACAGAAAAGGGATAAAATAGAATCTTCACCTATTTTGGTGGAGCAACCACCAAAAAAAGGTGGGCTAGAAATAAGCAGCCACTTTTAATTGGAAAAAATAATATGTGGCTCCATAATTTGCTTGCCTTCCTTTTATTTATCTCCACAATTTTCTCCAGATCATTTTTCATTAATAATTTTTTATTTTAAAACAATGTTTGAGGTAACTGCTAAGAAAATAGACAGCCAATATTCGGAAGCATGGGGCCACCAGCTCCACAAATGACAACTAAAAATATGGAGCAGTGGTTGCTAGCTAAAATAAGCTTAGGTTAGGGTCTCATGGGCACTCGCTTCCTTAAAAGTAGAGTGGGTGCTGCTGAGATTTTTTAGGCATATTTAAAAAAGGAAGGGTCCTATGGATTTATATGCGAATCTGCTTTAAAAATTAGCTCCTAAATTCAAGGAAGATGATTGTCTTATAAATTTTGAAAATAAAAAAAAGTATATTTCTTCATAAATTTGTTTAGTGGAATTATTTCATTTTTGGTGGAAAAATAAGAGTAGGATTGACAAATGGCAGAAATCTTCCCTAAGTTGGTGGGGCTAAATCGAGCCCCACTGCATTTTCACCCGCTTAAATTCAGAGGGCTAAAAATTTGGGGCTCCTATTTTGTAGTAAAGATTCCAATTAAAGCTTTAGCCCCCTCTAAAATATTACCATGGAGCCAACTGCTCCACAAAAATAGAGCCCAAGCCCCTCCCATGGGACTTTTGCCTTACAACATGTTCTCGTGCTACTGCTAGGCTTATCTTGGCTAGCAACAACCGCTCAAAATTTTTAGAAGTAATATGTGGAGCGTATTTGTAAGCATTACTTTTAAAAATATTTTTGAATTAAAAATTAATATTATTTGCAGTTTATACCCCACATTTCTCCCATAGCTTGTTTTCAATACTTAAACAGTAGCTGCTCCACTTATGTTGGAAAGATTCCAATTTTTCCCTTTTTTGAGAATAAAAATTTACATGGGAACACTTTTGCTGCTTAAATTTAAGCAGAAATGACACTTAAGCAAAAGCACGGGAACATGAGGTTAGCAGCAACATGGGGACCTACCTTTAATTTTATATTTTAAACACTAGCTGCTCCATAAATTAGGGATATATTCTAAATTATCATTTTCCAACAATTGAAAAATGGTATGGGAACACTTAGACTACTTAAATTTAAGTATAAACTGCACTTAAGCAGCTGCATGAGAATATAGGATAAGTAAAGAATGGTTAACCAACATATTTGTCTCTTCGACGCATGGGAGTGAACCCCTGTGAAGTCTGGAAAGAGATTCCATCAGCTACTTGACAAGTTTCCCTCACAATATACAACGCTTGAATTGCAAATGACATATTTGGTGTTGCAGAGAAAGGGAGCACCGGAGAAGGTGGTCGCATCGAGTACTTATTCAGGAGTTCTTCTTTGTAGGAAATTGAGAGTCGTGCAGTATTTGAACCAGTTGAGGGTATTTATGTAATGGGATATTCCAGGAAGCTTCCACCGCCCAAGCAATATGGGGTGGAATGAGAGTGTGCATACATCTCACCTTGTCACAGTTTGTGAAAGGGAAAGATCACCAACACCTCTTAGCATTGGAAGGTGCTGCTCTTCCCATTGCCCATCTGTTGCCTACCGACCATCACTCTACGATCACCTAATGGAAAATGTTACATTCAATCACAGTTTGGTTGGTCTTTTGCCTTTTGTAATACTTATAACCTCAAAGCAATTAAAAAGCTTCGATTTTATTTTGTTGTACAACTTTGAAACTCTACAAAATGCGTTAACCTTATTATACATGCATGCCAATGTTCCCTAGTATAATTTTACAGTTGGTTTTTGATTGCCTGGAAACTGCCACCATTACAATTTTGTGGAAGGTGGCCAAGCTTGAGATATGTTTTGAAGCGGGGAGCGTCAATGAAAGGAATTTTGTTGCGCTCAAATTATCGTTATGTTGGTATGATTTCCAAGACTAGCGGTATAATTTAATCGTCTTTCAGTTTACTTTAGTTCTTGTTAGTTGTTGCCTTTGGCAGAAAACTAATGGAACCATTAAATTTCATATTAGTTACATAAATTTAAAAATTTGAAGATATATTAATGTTTGCAAAAGCTATATTAATTTGCATTTTTTAAAAAATTGAAAAATATAATTTTTTGAAAACTGTATTGTCCCATGATAAAAAAAGCAATGTAAAAATTCAATTTTCTCTAACAAAAATACAAATATTTTCTAACAACTCTATTAATAAATGCATTAATTACAACTTTATCTTTTCCACACTTGTGATAAGTGGATTAACTTTTAGAAAAACACTTGTGATAAGTGGATTAACTTTTAGAAAAACAATCATTTTTATCTTCCACCTCACAAATAAATGTCTAATCAATATTAATTATCCTTATCTATTTTCCTTACCAAGTTCAAATATAGATATTTTAATCAAATATATAGTTAAATGTTTTATATTTCTTATTTTAAATACATATATTATTTAAGATAGTTCATGAAGAAGAAGTCATATGAATTTATAGAGTTAAATATTTTATATTTCTTATTTTAAATATATTTCTTATTAGTTTTAGATTGATGTTTATTTTTGTAATTTGTAAAATGTTATTTCTTTAAGTTTACACTATATTTTACTAGTTCAAATATAGAGTTAAATTTTTTTTATTTCTTATTTTATATATATTTCTTATTAGTTTTACATTGATGTTTATTTTTTACAATTGCAAAATGTTATTTTTTAAAAGTTTACACTATGTTTTACTAGCTACTATTTTACAATTTTGCTCAAATTTTTATAATGCCATTAATACTACCTCTCGAACTTACTACATATTTTGGTACTTTGATTTATGTAATCAACAATTTTTTTTTTTTGATTTAAGTCGTTGAAAATTTTTATTGTCAACAAGTTTTTGCTAAAAATTGTAACTAACTTAATTTCCCCTTCATGCAATACTACTTTAGTCAACCATAAAAACATGAAGGCGATAACTTTGGCGCATGCACCCCTTGTTTAAAGATGAATTTGCACAAGATTGTTGAATTCTATAGTTTGAGTGCATGAAACATCATAGGTACCTATGAGCACAAGAGCCCCTCGAAAAAATCAAATTGGTTTGGCAACGATTTATTCCCCTACAAAGTATGAATTTTCTTTTTCTTGAAGGAAAAAAATATGGTGTCAATTTTCTTTCATATTAGGTATACATAGTCTATAGCAATTAAAGTGTCTTTTTGGATTAAAGTGTGTGTACTTAATGATACATCATAAAGATGTAAAAGAGTTGTATGAATATAATGGAGAGAATTATAGAGTACACAAAGTTCAAGGAAGACAGAAGATTAAATAGGAATTAAATTAGTAGGTGCATGTTTATGTATTTGCAACGATAAGTCAATAAGTATTTAAAAATATATTTTTATGTAAATAAAATAAATTGTAATTGATTTTTAATATAAATGATCACCCATGTGACAATTTGGTCATGTTAATGTCTTTCATTTTACATTCTAAGATAAATATTGTTGTCATTTTGTCCTCTAAATGATTTAATATTTCATCAATATAATATAAGTATAAATTACTAATATTTACAAAAAAAACTCATGTGGAAGTTTCTAAATTCATATGTTTTATAAAATAATATAAAATTTTAGAAAAGAATTATAAATTAGCATATACTTCAATTTAAGAAATTTGTAGTGCCTACCCTCGTTCACATCTTTTCTGGACATATTGTTGCTATTATTATCAGACTATGGTGGACTAGTTTTATGTTGATGGATTAGTGGTATTGCTTTGAGACTATCAGACATGTTATGGATTCAGAGATTATGTGATGAGATCATTTAGACTTTACATTTCATGTATACATGATGATCATTATATTGTTTCCAACTATGGTTGATGATTACTTGATGTTTATTATCATATGTATTTTATTATGGATACTTACCCCATACTTGCATGTGTATGGTGTGTGTGTTTTCATATTGTATGGCGTTTCTGATGTGGTTAAGGAAGGGAGTCGTAGTCATCTGCTTAGTCGGGATCTACACGATGCACCACTTCCTGCCGTTGTCTGTTTAGCTTAGCATTATATATATTGTATGTACATGCATGGTTTTTTTGCAGGTTGCAGGTATCGGGTATCGACTTCCCTGAATTGTCAGGATGAGCGTACCCTATTATACTATCTCAATGATAAGAGAAGGGAGATAAATTCTCAAGTCCAAATCCCAAACGTTTAAGCCAATTGTCCTAGTGAGGTAGGACAAGTATCTGGATATTTTACCCACCGAATGTGTCAGATGATATAATTCATGATTTTTAACTCTTTAGACTGATTTTGAGTGATTTGCTCTATGATGGGTTTTCATATTTTATCTTGGAGGTCTATGGTGAATTTTCTATTAATTAAGTCTTAATAAATAGATTTAATTAATAAATTAATTATTTAAGAAAATTAATATGAAATATCATGTTATTTGATATTTTGATTGTAATTAATTAAATGTGAATTATTGAGGGAAAATGAATTAAATAAAAGAAAACTAGAAATTAAAATTAATAATAATAAAAAAATAATAATAAAGTAATAAATAAATAATAATAATAAAAGTTATAAAAGTTAAAATGAAAGTTATAAATATTTAAATAGAAATTATATAAAAAGTGAATTGGAGTTATAAGCTTGCATGGGAGTTAGCGCACTTCTCTATTTCTCATGTGTCAACAACACGAGGGTTAGTGCATCAATTAAGCACATGGTGTCTACAACCTTATGGCTCATCTTCAAGGTTGGAAAAGACCCATGCTTAGTTGGTGACACTTTCTAGCTGTTTCTAGAAGCATTCTAGATGTTTCTTGAAAGCTCTTTATATTCAGGCATTCATAGAAGCTTAGACACAGTGTTGGGAGTGCAATTGGAGCATTGGAGGACTCGAGAATTCTGAAGAAGGGAGGAGCTTGCTCTGCAGATTTTCTGAAGAAGAGCGATTTAGCATCAGAATCCGGGTAGATTCTTGTGATTTTATTTATGCTATTTTTGCATCACGCATTCCTTGTCTTCTTCGTGTCTTCCATATGTCTTCTGAGAAGTTTCATATTTTTATGCATTCTCAATATGGGTAAATTAATTTATTTGAGAATTTTATATGCATAGATTTGAAAGATCACAGGGCTAGGGTTTAAATTTATAGCCAAATCCATTAGAAAATTAATTGAGTGAATCTATAATGCAAATATTTTAATTCTTAAATTGTAGATATAATCTTTGTGGAAAAAAAAAATATACATGTCTATATATTCAGATCTGCATACATATATATATATATATATATATATATATATATATATATATATATATATATATATTTATATATATGCATATGTATTAATTTATTATGAATCTAATATAAAATTCGAATTCACACACACACACACACACACACACACACACACACACACACACACACACACACACACACACACACATAATGCACCAAATTGAACGATTGATAAATCGCAGTGGGCAACTTAATAAATCGCATTGCGATTTCATATTGCATGGAAAAAATGTATATATTAAAATGCCGTAGGCACGATTTGTACCCCACGCCTGCGGAAGGCAGAGGCTTGCCGGCGCAGGTCTGCGACGATAGGGGTACTATGTACCCGCTGTCGGCGTAGTGCTTGCGACCGCAGGTACTGCGTACCGCAGCAAGAGAAAGGGGGGTTAACTAATAATATTGTTATACCAAAAACATTTATGTTAAAACGTTTAAAACAGACGATATACATGAAATCGATTCTCATTGTTATTTTCATATGATGTAAGGTGTCAATCGAAATTGTTAAATCGATTTTATGAAACGTAATATATATATATATATATATATATATATATATATATATATATATATATATATATATATATATATATATATGTAATATGTAATATGTAAATATGTTATTAATAAATTTAAGTTAATATTATTTGATAAATGATTTATATTGAAGGTTTATTTTCACAATGGTGACTCTTTAATAATTTTCAACTATTAAGATTTAATTGTTTAAGTTATTCAATAAATAGTTGATAGTTTGGTGGGGAATGTATCAAACAAATATTATAATTGGAAAATGGATTTTTTTCTATTAAGAGAAAACTTTTATTTATCCAAAACAATATATGTGTTCCTCCATTCATTCTTCAAAATTGGAAAGTTAAACTGAGATCTCTACATCTAAATTTAAGTTGTAAATTTGGTAAAAACCAAAACATGTGTTTGCATTGTGTATTCTTTATGCTATTGTTTTGGGTTTTGGGTTGACTAGTGTTGACCATTATAAGACGTCTACCAGAGGCTTGGGGGTTATGTGATTGTGGTGACATGATGATGTTTTAATCTCGATCTTTATAAACCCAACCATGGTTATGTGATGGAATGCTCTATGTATTGTTTGTAATTACTGATTGTTTTAGTTGAGATTCTTATGTATGAGACACTTGACTTAACCATTATTTTGGTCATCGATCAGTTATCCTTGATTATTTTCTAGTTGCCATGATGGGACTAAAATGTGGATTTATATTTGATGATGTCATGATGTGACATGTTTGACTCAACCATTTTTGGAGTCTTTGATCAGTTTGATTGAGATATATTTTGATTATTGAGAACTATTGGATACTTTTGATTATCAGTGATGCTTCAGTTGCCAATAGAGAGCTGTTGGGATCATGATTTTCTATGGATGCTTGCTCATGGAGATTTGATGCTTTTATGCATATTTGATGATTTTATTATGGATAATCTTTTATGATTTTGAGATTTATGATTCCATGAGCATTAGGGTAGGATATCTGCATGTAGTGATGGGAAGTGGCTTGCAATGGGGCTCGGGGCCCTAAGAGGCTGCCAGGGTAACTCATTGTAAGTTGGATTAATAAGTGATAACATTCACACCTAATACTAACTGAATGAACCTAAAAGGATAAGTGTTTTGTTCTCGCCCATGCCTTGAGTGCTTGTACAGGCTAGGATGGGAGTAGTGAGATGCATGGTTGCGACCTTGCATTCCGTAGTATGCTTCGTCGGTATGAGAGGATATTAGTGGCCGCATGAAATCAGTATGGACTTGTGGAGTTTAGCTAACTGCCAGGGTAACTTGTACGTGATAAATGCAATGACACTTTTCCGCTTGCATAGTAGGTTCTTACATGTCATTGTGTGCCTTTGGGATTAGATGTCAGATTTTGTGTTTGGAACCTTTGAGTTAGTATACTTTTAGGATTCCTGGACTTATAGAGATATGTTCTATGTGATTTTGATAGCCTGTTTGAGACTTGAGATTATCTCCTCAGCACGGTGGGAGTGGACCACTTAGGTACCACGCGGTCGGGTGGTAGTGTATTTTCCACTTTTATCATTTTGAGATTCATTGAGACATCGTGGCTGATGCGTCCTTCATGATGGTTCATATGTATCCTTTTCATTGATGATTGTCATATGTTAGATGTTGTTATCTTATGTTGGATTACTTTCTCCATATGATGTTGTATATATTAGGAGTGACATTCCTACTATGTAGTACCGATGATCTCTTCGGTGATTTGGGATGTTACGCACGGAGGGATGGCTAGGATCCACGATGGTCTAATGATACTATTAACGGTTGGGAGAAACCGTGCACTTAGTTTATTATGTTTGATCTTTATGATAGATGTATATGTTTTCTATGATGATGTATCATGTGTACCATGTGATTATCTCTACTTTGATGTATCATGGATTAGAATAGGATGATGTACCTTATTCTATGTATGTATATTCTTTTGAGCTTGTCATACCTTGTGACATGTATAGAGGATGAATGAGCATTTGAAATGTAATGTATAAACATTGGACTTATCATTATTGTTTCATGTGGATGTTGTACTAGGTGGATTCATGTATGTAATTCAACGTTAAGGGATCTTAAAGAATGTAATCTGTTATGTATGTTATGTTTACTTTCAGATGGACATTGCTATTGCTTTCGTTATTGTGCATTAGTTATACATGGTGTTTACTTTCATAGTAAAAAAAAAAAAAATTGCTACTAAACTTAGTGAAATTCTAGGTTAATTCTTTGGATCTCTTGGTGGGGCATTACAAATTTTTTTAAGTTTATATTTTGCATATTAATATTTGAAATTAGTAAAACAAGTTTATATAGTATGTTTTTAAAATATTGCTTATAATTAATTTTGATGGTTTGTTACTAAATTTATGTATTATATTGACAGTTTAAATAAAATTTAACATGTTAATCAATACGGCTTAACAAATTTCCAACATGTTATATACAACTCAAAAGTGGAAAAATGACTAATATGACCATAAAATTTTAAGCTTGGTAAGAGGGATGGCAATTATCTAACAAGAAAAAAGTATTTCCTATCCAATTAAAAATGAAAAACAAAATAAAAATATCAAGTAGTAATTTTTAGAACACTATTATTTTTAACATTGATTTAAAAATAATTTTAAGAACACTGCTTAAAATTATGCAGCAAATTGTTTTTTCCATGGGGACACAAGCTTCACAAATTATGCCACAAAACAATGAGCAGTTGATGCTAGCAAAAATAAGCTAAGTAGCCGCATGGGGACATAGCTGCATTGGGACATGTTGCATGTTCTCATGCTGCTGCTAGGCTTATCTTGGCTAACAGCAACTGCTCAATAATTTTAAGAGTAATATGTGGAGCTAATGGCCCCATGAAAACAAAATTTGGTGTTGATTTTTAAGCATTACTCTTTAAAATAATTTTTGAATATAAAATTAATATTATATGTTGCTTATTTTAAGCCCCACCTTTCTCCCATAGCTTATTTTCAATTCTTAAACAATAGCTGCTCCACTTATGTTGGAAAATATTATAATTTTTCCCTTTTTTGGAATTAAAAATTTACATGGGAACACTTAAGCTGCTTAATTTAAGCAGAAATGACGCTTAAGAGACATATGGGGACCTACCTTTAATTTAAGTACAAATTGCACTTAAGTAGCTGCATGAGAATATGGGATAAGGAAAGAATAGTTGACCAACATGTTTGTCTCTTGACGCATGGGAGTGAACCCCAGTGAAGTCTGGAAAGAGATTCTGTCAACTACTTGACAAGTTTCCCTCACAGTATACAACGCTTGAATTGTAGATGACATGTTTGGTGTTGTAGAGAAAGGGAGCACCGGAGAAGGTGATTGTGTCGAGTACTTGTTCATAAGTTCTTCTTTGCAGGAAGTTGAGAGTCGTGCAATATTTGAACTTATGTAATGGGATATTCTAGGAAGCTTCCACCGCCCAAGCAATGTGGAGGTGGAATGAGAGTGTGCGTACATCTCACCTTGTCACAGTTTGTGAAAGGGAAAGATCACCAACACCTCTTAGCATTGGAAGGTGTTGCTCTTCCCATTGCCCATTTGTTGCCTACCAACCATGACTGTATGATCACCTAATGGAAAATGTTGCATTCAATCACAGTTTGGTTGGTCTTTTGCCTTTTGTGAGTACTTGTTACCTCAAAGCAATTAAAAAGCTCCGATTTTATTTTTTTGTACAGCTTTGAAACTCTACAGAATGCGTTAACCTTATTATACATGCATGTCAATGTTCCCCTGTATAATTTTACAGTTGGTCTTTGATTGCCTGGAAACTGCCGCCATTACAATTTTGTGGAAGGAGGCCAAATTTGAGAGATGTTTTGAAGCGGGGAGCGTCAATAGAAGGAAGTTTATTACTCTCAAATTATCATTATGTTGGTATGATTTCTAAGACTAGTGGTATAAGTTAATCGTGTTTCAGTTTACTTCGGTTTTGTTAGTTCCTGCCTTAGGCAGAAAACTAATGGAATCATTAGATTTCATATTAGTTACATAAATCAAAAAATCAAAAAATTTGAAGATATATTAATGTTTGCAAAAGTTATATTAATTTGCATTTTTAAAAATTGAATAATATAATTTTTTGAAAATTGTATAGACAATGAAAAAATTCAATTTTCTCTAACAAAAATACAAATATTTTCTAACAATTCTATTAATGAATGCATTAATTACAATTTTATCTTTTCCACACTTGTGATAACTAGATTAATTTTTAAAAAACAATCATTTTTATCTTTCACCTCACAAATAAATGTATTAATTATCCTTATCTATTTTCCTTACCAAGTTCAAATATAGATATTTTAATCATATATAGAATTAATGTTTTATATTTCTTATTTTAAATACATTTATTATTTAAGATAGTTTATGAAGAAGTCATATGAATTTATAGAGTTAAATGTTTTATTTTTTTATTTTAAATATTTTTTTATTAGTTTTAAATTGATGTTTATTTTTGTAATTTGTAAAATGTTATTTCTTAAAGTTTACATTACATTTTTAAGCCGAGAGACTTTCTACAGTGTCACCATTCTTCAATGTAAACATTTTCTATTTTGGAAAAAAAATTGACGTTCCTTTACATCTCAAAACAAAATAGAAATATACATTTTTTATTGCTATGATTTTTATGGAATATTATTTTTAAAAAAATTTGTACATGGTGAAATAAATTATTTTCTAAATTTGATTTGCTCAAGTATAGTATATATAAAAACAAATACAATAGTTTATTCATGGAATTTTTGTGTTCATTTGAATACAATATTTACTAAATTTATATTAATTCTTTTGAAATTAGATATCTCTCGGCTTATTTTATAAAAAAATTGAATTAAATTTTTAGGTATGCTAGTTGTAGTTCAAATATAGAGTTAACTGTTTTTTATTTCTTATTTTATATATATTTCTTATTAGTTTTACATTGATGTTTATTTTTTACAATTGTAAAATGTTATTTTTTAAAAGTTTACACTATGTTTTACTAGCTACTATTTTACAATTTTGCTCAAATTTTTTTTAATACCATAAATATTACCCCTCACACTTACTACATATTTTGGTACTTTGATTTATGTAATGAACAAATTTTTTATTTATTTAAGTAGTTGAAAAAGTTTATCGTCAACAAACTTTTGCTAAAAATTGTAACTAACTAAATTTCCCCTTCATGCAATACTGCTTCAGTCAACCATAAAAAATGAAGGCAGGAACTTTAGCGCATGCTCCCCTTGTTTAAAGATGAATTTGCACAAGATTGTTGAATTCTATAGTTTGAGTGCATGGAACATCATAGGTACTTATGAGCACAAGAGCCCCTCGAAAAAAATCAAATTGGTTTGGCATCGATTTATTCCCCTACAAAGTATGCTTTTTCTTTTTCTTGAAGGAAAAAAATGTGGTCTCAATTTTCTTTCATATTAGGTATACATATTCTATAGCAATTAAAGTGTCTTTTTGTATTAAAGTGTGTGTACTTAATGATACATCATAAAGATGTAAAAGAGTTGTATGAATATAATGGAGAGAATTATAGAGCACACAAAGTTCAAGGAAGATAGAAGATTAAATAGGAATTAAACTAGTAGGTGCATGTTTATGTATTTGCAATGATAAGTCAATAAGTATTTTTAAATATATTTTTATGTAAATAAAATAAATTATAAATGATTTTAATATAAATGGTCACCTGTGTGACAATTTGGTCATGTTAATGTCTTTCATTTTACATTTTAAGATAAATATTGTAGTCATTTTTTCTTCTAAATGATTTAATATTTCATCAATATAATATAAGTATAAATTACTAATATTTACAAAAAAAATTCATGTGGAAGTTTCTAAATTCACATGTTTTATAAAATAATATAAAATTTTAGAAAAGAATTATAAATTAGCAATATACTTCAATTTAAGAAATTTTTAAGTTTATATTTTGCATATTAATATTTGAAATTAGTAAAACAAGTTTATATTGTATATTTTTAAAATATTGCTTATAATTAATTTTGATGGTTTGTTAATAAATTTATGTATTATATTGATAATTTAAATAAAATTTAACATGTTAATGAATACGGCTTAACAAATTTCGAGCATGTTATATCCAACTCAAAAGTGGAAAAATGACCAATATGACCATCAAATTTTAGCCCTGATAATAGGGATGACAATTATCTAACAAGCAAAAAGTATTTCCTATCCAATTAAAAATGAAACACAAAATAAAATAAAATCAAGTAGTAATACAATTAAAACATATACAATTTTAAAAAAAAAAACATAAAATAACTATATAAACAAGATAATATAAAATAATGAGAAAAAATGATATGCATATAATAGTATAATGCTAAAAGTAATGTACATAAAGAAATATATTCATGAGATTTTTTTTTCTATATTTTAATTTATTACTATTTGTTACTCCCTTTTTGTTTTTGTCTTCTATTTTTCAATTCCTATTTGATCTTTCTTTCTTAGATAGTGTACACTATTTCTCTCTCCACATCTTTATATCTAAGTGGGTTTGTACTTATCTTTAGGATATTCATACCACTCTCTTACGTCTTAATGATGGATCATTGAGTATGATCTAAAACATTGATGCAAATAAAATTGAGATAGTTGAATCTAGAAGCATACACTCTAATTTTAATGTAACGCTCCACCAAGGACCCCAAGAGAAATTAACATATAATGTCATTATGTTTGCTAAACATTTTTTATAAAGATTAAAACAATCAAGATATGCAAAGTGGAAGTAATAAATCATATACATACATAAGCAATATAGTAGCAATTACATCTTTTTAGGGGTTCTATAACGTTGAATTACACACATAAGTTTTAATAAAATTAAATTTGATAAGTAAACAAAGTTCATGTCATAGAATAACCACATGTACAAAAACAAATGAGAGAATATACAAGTACATAAGATGTCACATGACATAACCAAAATGCATAATCATCCTTTGTACAAGTCACATGGTATGAAATACTAAAAGAATATACATCATGAAAGATACAACATCTCGTAAGATCTCAAATAACCAATGCACAAAATACCAGAATATGACCATAGAATATAATCGCAAGATAAGAAGAATAGAACTACAGAAGGTACATCTAGCATCGACATCCAGTTGTCAAATCTTAATGGTTCAAGAAACACTACCATCCAACCTCGTAGAACCTAAATGGCTCACTCCCATTATGCTGAAGAGATAATCTCAAGTCCCAAATGAATAACAATCCAAAGGTCATAACAAGAATCTTGGTCAAAGAATCTTAATAGCAATCTATCTCAAAGGTATGAAGTGCATAAGTAACTTTTAATCCCAGAGGCAACAAAAACACGTAGGAAACCTAATATGTATGTGGACAAGTGTCATCACACGAGTCAACTCTAAGGTTACTCTGGCAGTCTCTCTAGACTCTGGCCCCTTAGTGACTATCTTACATCAATATCCTTTCTTACAAACAAGGCATACTAATGAAGCAACATTGCAATCAAGCATCCTCTCTACTCCCATCCTAGCTAGTAGTAGCACTTGAGGCATGAACGAGATAATACACTAACTCTTGTTAATTAATTTTAACCCCATTAATGAAATGTTATCACTTAATAATACAACTTACAATGGGTAGCCCAGGCAACCTCTTTAGGGCTTTGACCTCCATTGCGAGCCACTTCTCAACGTATACATAGATAACCTACCTTAAGCTAATAAAAAAGTATATCTCATAAAATTACAATATCCAGGAGAAAATGCGCCTAAAATCAAATATTTCAAGTCAGCTTCCATGGAAAATTCAGAGTTCCTTTTCGATGTTGCGATCACATAAGAACATAGACTTTGAAGCTCAATAGCTGAATACATAGCGATTAGACACCTCAGCCCTATATAGGCATTTGGAAAGCACCAATAGATAACTAATTGAAACTTTATAGGTTACATTAAGAAAATCACAATATTCACCTCGATCCTATACAAGCAACTAGAAAGTGCCAATAGATAATTCATCAAAAACCACATAGGTTACACCAAGAAAATTGCAATACATGAGCTTATAAAAAAGAACTCAATCTCATCAAAGAACATGCGAATATAGCACATTGGTTGGAAATGAAATAATCATGATAAAACATCACATAGCAACAACATAAAACTATCACTTCTGAAGCCTCTAGTAAACAAATCATATTTGGATGACCTATTAGGTTTCTCCAAAAAAAAACCATCACAAGATCAAACATGACATTTTGACATACATTTAAAACAAGTGTACTTATTTAGTCATTTTGGTTTTTTGATATAATTCTATAAAACTTGATTTGCATCAAATTCAAATTTTCATTTGATAATTGTTCCATAGTCGGTTAAAAGGTTATCTATCGTGAAATATTATCATATTATTAATTTAAATAATCTTGAATTGTGAATTATTTAACTAATAACATAAATGTATATTATTAGATTAAATCTTAATATTAATTTCATTTCTAAAATATTATTTTGATTTTTATTTAAGTTTAATATTACTATTTACTTTTCATTTAATTCATAATGTAAATCGAGATAACTCAAATTTGAAATTATAATTATATTTAAACTATTTACAAATCCTCTCATAATATTTAAATATTCATAACTAGATGATTATACAGTTAACTCAACTATATAACTTTTCTTAAAATATAGTTATGTTACAAATATATATATTTATTAACTTATAACTCCACTTGCATTAATAAATATATAACAAGTTATAATACACTTAGAGTTTTTAAAAATAATTAATATTAAAAACCCACTTATAAGAAAATAAGTAGTATTTATTTATTTAATTTTCAAGGTAAATAAATAACATTTTTAAATTAATATTTTTTCATTTTCGAAATTAATAATTTATCAAAAAAGGTTTTTTATTTTTATTTTTTAAAAATAAATTCAATTTTTTTTTTTATAAATAAAATAAAAATAAATATGCAATTAGTATTTTCGCATGCCTTTGATCTCTCAAATCATGTAACCATAATATACTTAGTTTTTTATATTTAGTATATTTGTTTTCACATGCATATATAAGTTTAGCTACAACATGCTTTCCTCTTGATTAATCTTTTTCTTTTTCAATGAATTTTGCAATTAAGTTATTTTAGATATAAGAAGAATATTTATCTTTATTTAGAAAATTCATGATAATTACATGACAAATTTAAAGTTCAAACCCTAGCTGTTCAATTTGTGGTTTTCTTCCAATTTTTTATGATCGAATTTTCCCTGTATTAAAAAAGGTTTTAAAAGAGTACAATCATAATAATTTTAACAAATTTTCTACAGTTTTCCTCAGTCATATTTTTTTAATTAATAAGTTTGCATTTTCAAAATCTATAACATAATTTTTTATCCAAAAGTTAATACAATAAATTAATAAGCATTATGCAAGCACCCAAGAAGACACAAGATAGACAACTCTTTTAATAAAATCCTACAATGGGTTTTTTAACCCCACCTCAAAACAACTAAAATTCAAGACAACCTATGAATGCATGCAAATCCACACCCTTTGAAAATTTCAATAATTCTTTTGCTCCAATTCCTAATTTTGCTCTCCAAAACCTATGTGTTGGAATAAACTTGAATCTCTTAATAAAGAGTTTAACTCTATGTAAGGTTTCTATTTTTTGAATACACAAAGGCCTCTCTTTAAAATAATTTTTTATTATTTAGTTTATTTAATTCCTTTATGCATGTTTTTGTCTTTAATTAGAATAAACTTTATTTAAATTATTCTCACTTCAATTTTTAATACTAAAGATATTTTTACAAAACATATTTATTAATTCAAGTAATAATAATATTTAAAGTTCATTATTTAAATACAACTTCTAATTTTTTTTTAAATTTTTAATTTTTAAATTTTTTTTTTTTTAAAAAGAGGGGTAAAAATTTATTCAATCAAATGCAAGTTACAAAGCAACGGCCAAAGGCCCAAAACCACACTACATACTCCTGTCCTCCAGTAATAACTGATCAATAATCTCACAATACTCAGAAGGTAACTCATCCCTATCACTAATATCCCATCTATCCACCTTCTTTGAAGCCCACTTAGCCAGACAATCCACCACTCTGTTCCATTCGCAAGGGATATTATGAAAGGAGATAGAATCCAAGGAGCTACAGAGGCTAAGAATTTGTCTGGCCAAAGAGGCAAGTTGACAACTGATATCCTCCAACCTCTGGTTATTCAACATATCAATAACAATCTGAGAGTCTGACTCACAAATGATCTTCCACCACCCTAAAGAACAACCATGCTCAATAGCAACTTTAAGAGCCAGGGCCTTTGTTATATTATTAGAATGTTGAACCTTATAAACAGAGAGGAGAAAAACTGCACCACCATCATTATCTCTACCAATAGCCTCAATACCAACATGACCAGGGTTCTCCCGAGAAGACCCATATGTATTGATCGAATCCAGCCAGGGGAGGAGACCACCTCCCATCTCGAAAAACCCTTTGCTTAACATGGCTAGGTCCTTTTCGAGGAATGCATCCTCGACTGTTATCTCTTGGGTTCAAATTCCTCACAATAGCTCGATCCCCAAGATCAATAGTAATAAATGTATCACACTTTGCATAAATCATCTCTTGAAGCCTGTTGAGAATCTTCTCCCACAGTTGGCAGCTTCCTAATTTGGAATCACAAAAAATTCTGCGATTCCTTTCCAACCAGAGGTTCCAGAGTATGAAGATTGGTCAAACCATCCAAGCAACCTGTAAGAAAGGAGTCTTCCCTGGAGGTCTGCCCAAACTTTCCCAGAAATCAATAAGAGAAGAAGCATGAATACAACCATGACACAAAGCCTCCCACCATCTGTGCTATATCTCTCTCGAAAAGGGGCAGAGAAAAACAAATGGGAAGCACACTCCTCATTGTGCAAACAAAGACAAAAAATTGAAGGTCCCTGAAAACCTCGTTTGGGAAGATTCTCCCAAGTGAGACATTTTTTCTGAGCCAAAAACCATAAGAAAAGGTTACATTTGGGCCATGAAAAGCTACTCCAAACCTTCTTCCACCAGTGCACTTTAGTCAGCCTGTGTAAGTTCCTGTCAAGAGTAGCATAGCCTTGAGCCATTGTAAATTTACCTTTTGGACTAGGACTCCAAGCCAAGTTTTCCCTCCCCTTGAGAGAGCTGCAAAACCTATTCTCCAAAACTCTAGAGAGAAGGGCACGATCCTCATCAGAGCCACCAATCGGCCACTCCTAATAATCCTTCCAGCAAGCCACCTCAACTTGACCTAGGCATTTGACGGTCTTAAAATGCTCCACTTTAAGCCAACCTGCATTAGTTAAAGAATGGGAGAGGGGAAGAAGTTGGGGAAAACTAGAGAGAATGGGAGGATGGCCATCCCAAGAGTCCTGCCAAAACAGAGTATCCGAGCCTCCATTACAAATTCAAAAGAGACCCTCCTTAACTAGTTGGGCTCCCTTCTTAAGAGTATCCCAAATACAGGAGCCTTTACCCACCAAAGGAAGTCATGGCACCTCAGAGAAATTTGCACTAGGAAAGTACTTATGGGAAAGATTCTTGGCCCACTCATGATCTTGATTATTACACCATTGCCAGTACAACTTGGTAGCCAAGGCCATGGCAACAAGAGCCATCGAGCGAAGCCCAAGACCACTAGCCTGTTTCGGTCTACACACGAACTTCCACTTGACCAAGCTCCACTTTGAGGATAGAAGACTACCAGACCAAAGGAATTGGTGGGATAAAGCATCAAAATCCCTCACAAAATTAGAGGGGGGAACTTGAACACAACACCTATAAATGGGGAGAGACTGCACCGCAGTCTTGAGCATAACCACTTCCCCAACAGAAGATAACCATCTGTAAGTCTAGTGACTAACCTTACTCTTAAATTTGTCCAAAATCCCCTGACAATAGTCCCTCCGCTGAGCACCCAAGACCAAAGGGACCCTGAGGTACATCAAAGGAAGGGAACCAATTTGGAACCTAAGAATTCTAGCAATCTTATTCTGAATAAGCCGAGGCATGTTAAAGAAATAAATATAAGACTTATCATCGTTAATTCTCTGACCTGAGGCTTTCAAATAGGCATCTAGAGCTTTCCTAATATTCACTGCCTCACCAATTCTAGCCATGCCCATCAAAATAGTATCATCCACAAACTGAAGATGAGAATACGAAGAAAGGTCATTTTTCTAGTTCCATCCTTGGATAAGACCCTATTGCACTTGAGCTTTTGGAAACCTGCCAAGACCGTCCACCATGATAATGAACAAGTATGGAGATAGCGGATCTCCCTCCCGAAGTCCCCAAGAGGCCCCAAATAAGTATGAAGGTTCTCCATTAATAAGAACCGAGAAGGAGGTCGAGGTCACACAACTAAGAACCCAATCGATCCACTCCACAACAAATCCAAAAGTCAAAAGAATTTTTTGTAAGAACTGCCAACTCACCCGATCATAAGCTTTGGCCATGTCCAGCTTAATGAACATAGCTTTCTCCTTAGAAGCAACCATAGAGTGGACTGCATCCATTGCTATCACAACCCCATCCAAGATTTATCTTCCGTCAACAAAGCCACCCTGTTCAACAGAGATCAAAGAACCAAGGATAGGCTTGAGCCTCTTAGCAATTAATTTGGTGATGATCTTGTAGACAACATTACATAATGCTATAGGCTTGAATTGATCTAGCCGATTAGCCCCTTCCTTCTTAGGTATGAGAGCCAAGAAAGTGGAATTCAAAGACTTCAACATCTATTTTTTAATATATGATTCTTGGACCGCATCTAGGAGATCATACTTAATTATCTCCCAGAATTCTTGGAAAAACTCAATCGGAAACCTGTTTGGACCTAGGGCCTTACTTTTCTTCATATTAAACATGACTTTCTCCAATTCTAGAAGCAAGCTAGGGCATAAGAGGGCATCATTCATCTCAGCAGAGACTAGGTGAGGGATACAATCTAGGATGTCCCGTGCCTCGGGCCCAGCAATAGGATCTTCCCTAGAAAAGAGATCAGAGAAGTAACTGATAGCTTCCCTAGAAATATCATCACTAGAATAGATTCGGGTCCCATTAGTTAGGACCAGAGAGGGGAGAGAGTTCCTATGCCTTCGTGCCTTAATAGAGTTGTGGAAAAAAGCAGTGTTCCTATCCCCCTCCTGAAGCCAATCAATACGAGATTTATGCTTCCAAAAAATCTCCTCCCGGAGCTCCCATTCTTCCAGATCCTTAAGAGCTGAGGACTCAATTTTACTCAACTAAGAGCTCAACCCATGGTCCCAAATCTGGTGGGTGATATTATCTAGCTTGGTTTGAGCAACAGCCTTTTACACATGTAGATACACAAAACACTATTTATTCCATCTCTTAAGCCTGTACTTCACATGTTGAAGCCTCTTACTAAAAGTATACATGGCCATACCATGATTAGGTGTCCCCTCATACCACCAATCCACCATAAGATTAGGTAAGGACAAGTCTCAGAGCCACATCAATTGGAATTTGAAAGAAGGATTCTTGGTGACTTTGAATGAAGTGATGGAAAGCTTAAAGGGCCAGTGGTCCGATCCCCTCCAGTCAAGAATTTCAAAACTAGTAATCTACCTGTTGTCCATCCAATAGCAAGATACCAAAAAATTTTCAAGCCTTTTCGAGATAGCCTCACAACCACATCTCTGATTATTCAATGTAAAGACACCATTGGTTGGCTTCACATCAATGAGAAACAATAAGCCAATCATATCTCTGAGCAAATTTGATGATGGGTCCAGCCTAGCTAGCCCACCTCTTTTTTCCTCCAGACTAGTAACTGCATTAAAATCTCCGGCCATAATCCATGGTAGAAAAGGGTCTAGAGACCGGATGAATCTAATGTGAGCCCATAACTGGGATTTACCTGCAAAGTTCGTAGGAGCATAAATATTGGATAAAAGGTACCTTTCTCCATTCTCAAAGCTAGTGGCAATCAAAGACATGGAGGACCGACTGGAGATCCACCATACTGGGGAGACCTTCCTTGAGTCCCAGAAGCAAGCCACCCCACCTGAACTATTCAAGGCCCCAACCCCCTGCCAAGAGGTCTGGGGCTAAATATACAAAGCATAGTTAGCCAATCCATCCAAAGAAAGCTTGGTTTCCTGAATAAAGACCATATCAGGAAACTGAGACCTAATTAATCTGTGAACAACCTTTTATTTGGGATGCTGTTCAACCCCCTTACATTCCATGACAACACAATATTTTATGGGGGTGGGGGAAATGAGAATCAATGGGTTTCACAGACCCAGACTCGACCAAATTTTCACCCTCCTGATCAGTCTTCCTACCACTTTTTGACGGTTTATCTAAAGGCCCCTTTTTGAAGGGTTTCTGTTGTATGCCTAAAACAAGAGGAGCCTTATTACTCTTTGCAGAATCAGAGGTTCCCTTAGGCATAAGGGGGGTCCAGAGCCACCAAAATTGGGTCCTTCTAACCTTGTGATCCATGAAGATCCTTGATATCCTGAACAAGAGGGAGCAAATCGATATCCAACTACCCAGCCTGTAGGTCCCCTGTAGATGGAATTTGATCCTCTCTTTGCGCATCCCCTACTTGAATCTCATGTTGAATTTTGGCCTCAAAAGAGAACTTGACTGGGATGCCTTCCTCTTGGACTATGTCTCTAAGAGCCTCAAACCTGTTAAAGGTGTCATCAATCTGCCTATCCATCCAGGTTGTCTTCTTACCTTTTCCCTTATTATGAGATTTAACCTGCATAAATCCCTCACTATCAATAGGTCCATTAGATACCTTAGCCTTTCCCTTGTCCTCCCTAGGGGGTCCTGGAGTAGCCATGGGGGGGTTCTTATGCCTGGGACATTTGCGAAGTAGATGCCCATATAAATGCAACTTCTAAATTTATTATTATTAAATTAAATAAATATAACTGTGCCAAATTTAGTCTTTTAATTAAATCTTTTAATTTATTTCTTTCATTTAATCAATTAAAAATAATATTTAAAGTCCATTATTTAAATGCAACTTCTAAATTTATTTATTTATTTTTGATTGATAAATGACGAAGGCCATGATAAGTTATATTAAAAAGATAAAATTACATAAGCTTTCTCCGTTCAAATGGGCACTGGTAGGAAAGAATAGAGAAGAAAACTTCCAGTCTTGCTCGGGACAAACATCCTATATTATTAGAAATTTAAAAGGGGCATACCCCAGTGATCTACTGATTTAAATCTCCTATATTACAAATAATACAGGGGCATACCCCGAAATTTTACAATGTTTTCAAAATTTTGATACTATTATTTAACTTATGATCAACCTGGTTCAAAACGTTCTTCCCCTGCACAATTACCTTACATAATGATAATCCAATAATCTACCTCATCAAATACGGTTAGTTTTCGAACATAACCCTAAAAGTAGAGATCAACCTTGAGTTGAGAATAAAATATTATCCTAATAACATTTGAAACTAAGAAACCTAAACCTTAAAATTGGTTTGAAGTTAGAGATAAAAACCACCTTATTTATTTTCTACTTATAATCATATAATGTATGATGAAGGAAGAAAGGAAAAAGAATTACCATTTCTATCATATTCATAAAATGTGGAACTTATTATGAAGTTCACTTATATGTCATGGGCATCACTTTATCAGCCTCATACTTGTCCTATTTTCTGCAAATCCACTTACATAATAAGGTAGACTTCAAAATTAGAATTTCTTATGTTTTACCAAAGAGCTCGGTCCTTGCTTTGGGTATGAAGACTCTTGCAAATTTTCTCAAATAACCTTTCGATAAATCACAGTAAGCATAATAGTCCCATAGGATAATGAGTATTCATTATGGATCATTTAAAACCAATTTAAAAATTCCTTAACAAACAAAGAACCTGAATCAGGATCATAATTTAAGTAGTCTCAATCCTATATTTCCCTTTTCAATGATGAGGCCTCAATATTTAACCCATACTATATAATATAATCAGACCAATGCAAAATGAGGCATTCCGAGGCTAATAAAATACTGTCATTTTATTCTTTACCTATGATTTAAATTTAAATCCCAATTGGAATTTAGAAACCCTCTAATAAAGCCTTCCCACTAACTTATTTTAGTAAAAACACTAAGCCACTACTTCTTACAAACTTGTTTCCTCTAACGGTTCATTGATAGCCTTCACGACCTTTGAGTTATGACCCTCAAAATATTGACCTCAAAATGCACTTAGAGCACCTTGGAGACTCCTCGGTATGGGGTGGCCGCAAACGATGGATGGTCTCTGTGGCTAGAACAAGGGTGTTACTAAGGATCACCCACCCACCTGGAGCTAATGGCACTGACAATTCGATGCCAAGATCAGCGATTTCAAAGTTATGCTGTGGTGCACCTATGAACTGAGGCACACTACGAGTTTTGGCATCGAGCGAGATCGCTATACTGAATCCAAATAGAATGTGATCTCTCAAAAATGAGATAGGTTATTTTAGGCTTCAGTATCACCGTCCTGTAACATTTGACAGTTCATCGATAACCCTCATGAGCTTCAAGTTATGACCCTCGAAAGATCGACCTCAAAATGCACTTAGAGCACCTTGGAGACTCCTCAGTACGGGGTGGCCGCAAATGATGGATGGTCTTTGTGGTTGAAACAAAGGTGTGACTAGGGTTCACCCACCCATCCAGAGCTAATGGAACTGACGATTTGATGCCAAGATCAACGGTTTCAAAGTTACGTTGTGGTGCACCTATGAACTAAGGCACACTGCGAGTTTTGGCATCGAGCGAGATCGCTGTGCTGAATCCAAATGAAATGTGATCTCTCAAAAATGAGATAGGCTATTTTAGGCCTTAGTATCATCATCTTGTCGCATTTGATAGTTCATCAATAACCCTCACGAGCTTTGAGTTATGACCCTTGAAAGATTGACCTCGAAATGCACTTAGAGCACCTTGGAGACTCCTCGGTACGGGGTGGCCGCAAATGATGGATGGTCTCCATGGCTAGAACAAAGCTGTGACTAGGGTTCACCTGCCCATCTAGAGATAATGGCACTGACGATTCGATGCCAAGATCAGCGGTTTCAAAGTTACGCTGTGGTGCACCTATGAACTAAGGCACACTGCTAGTTTTGACATCGAGCGAGATCGTTGTGCCGAATCCAAACAGAATGTGATCTCTCAAAAATGAGATAGGTTATTTTAGGCCTCAGTATCACCGTCCTATAGCCTTTGATAGTTCATCGATAGCCCTCACGAGCTTCGAGTTATGATCCTCAAAAGATCAACCTCGAAATGCACTTAGAGCACCTTGGAGACTCCTCGGGATGGGGTGGCCGCAAACGATGGATGGTCTCCGTGGCTGTGACAAGGGTGTGACTAGGGTTCACTTGCCCATCCAAAGCTAATGGAACTGATGATTCGATACCAAGATCAACGGTTTCAAAGTTACGTTGTGGTGCACCTATGAACTAAGGCACACTGCGAGTTTTGGCATCGAGCGAGATCGCTATGTTGAATCCAAACGAAATGTGATCTCTCAAAAATGAGATAGGTTATTTTAGGCCTTAGTATCACTATCTTATAGCATTTGATAGTTCATCAATAGCCCTCATGAGCTTCAAGTTATGACCCTTAAAAGATCGACCTCGAAATGCACTTAGAGCACCTTGGAGACTCCTTGGTACGGGGTGGCCGCAAATGATGGATGGTCTTCATGGTTAGAACAAGGGTGCGAATAGGGTTCACCCACTCATCTAGAGCTAATGGAACTGATGATTCAATGCCAAGATCAGTGGTTTCAAAGTTACGTTGTGGTGCACCTATGAACTGAGGCACACTGCTAGTTTTGGCATCGAGCGAGATCACTGTGCTGAATCCAAACAGAATGTGATCTCTCAAAAATGAGATAGGTTATTTTAGGCCTCAGTATCACCATCCTATAGCATTTGACAGTTCATTCATAGCTCTCATGAGCTTCGAGTTATAAACCTCGAAAGATCGACCTCGAAATGCACTTAGAGCACCTTGGAGACTCCTTGGTACAGGGTGGCCACAAATGATGGATGGTCTCTATGGTCAGAAAAAGGGTGTGACTAGGGTTCACCTGCCCATATAGAGCTAATGGCATCGACGATTCGATGCCAAGATCAACGGTTTCAAAGTTACGCTGTGGTGCACCTATGAATTGAGGCACACTGCGAGTTTTGGCATCGAGCGAGATCACTATGTCGAATCCAAATGAAATGTGATCTCTCAAAAATGAGATAGGTTATTTTAGGCCTCAGTATCACCATCTTGTAGCATTTGACAGTTCATTGATAGCCCTCACGAGCTTCAAGTTATGACCCTCGAAAGATCGACCTTGAAATGCACTTAGAGCACCTTGTAGACTCCTCGGTATGGGGTGGCTGCAAATGATGGATGGTCTCTGTGGCCAAAACAAGGGTGTGACTAGGGTTCACCTACCCATCTAGAGCTAATGACACTAATGATTCGATGCCAAGATTAGCGGTTTCAAAGTTACGTTGTGGTGCACTTATGAACTAAGGCACACTGTGAGTTTTGGCATCGAGTGAGATCGCTATGCCGAATCCAAACAGAATGTGATCTCTCAAAAATGAGATAGGTTATTTTAGGCCTCAACATCATCGTCCTATAGCATTTGATAGTTTATCAATAGCCCTCACGAGCTCCGAGTTATGACCCTCAGAAGATTGACCTCAAAACACACTTAGAGAACCTTGGGGACTCCTCGGTATAGGGTGGCCACAGATGATACAGGGTCTCTGTGGTTGGAACAAGGGTGTCACTAGGGTTCACCCACCTACCCAGAGCTAATGGCACTAATGATTCAAACGGTTCTAGCCATTAGGAGTTAGATTTTGAAAAGTTGTCAAGAAAATTGCAAAAGTTGCTAAGCAACTTTTTGCAATTTTTGCGCTCAGACAAGTTTTATTGCAAATAGACTCTACAAACTCCTAGGGACCCTAATAATGTTCTAAACATCTAGAATTACCTAAAAAACATGGAATTTACCAAAAAAATCACTTTATTGGACCAATTGATGGCCAAGGCTTATAGTTGCACCATGGGGTCTTGTGTCCATTACAAATGTGGATGGTCACAGGGAGATCATTAGATCTATTTGTAGACCTTATTACATCAAGAAAAGAAAAATGAATAGGTGCTTTGCACTAGTGTTCCCTATATTTCATAAAATTTAAACTATAGAGTTTCCTTCCAAAATGCTCATGTAGCCGTTACATTCAAGATTTGAATTTTCTAAAGCAATAAGCTAAATTTTAAGTGACTTATTGAATGTTTCAACTTATGAAATGACTTGAGATTATTATGAGACCTTATTAGGACCTATGTAATGACTCACTTACCCTATGCAAACCTAGACATTACTAAAGTTCAAATCTCATGGTCCTTTACAACTTTTAAATATGAAAGTCTTTCAAGACATTATAAAATATTATGACTCTTTATGCTTTCAAATGCCATGATTAGTTGCAAAATGGAAGAAATCAAGTATTCTAACTGTTCATCTGCACTTTCTAGATTTTTCTTATTTGATTAGTTTGATAAAAATAGTTTTAATAATCATAATGTTAGCTTTATGTCAATTAAGGAAAAAACCAAATTTGTAATAAGATATCCGCAAGCAATTATCTTTCATATAGTTATAAATGCTCTTAAAATTGTCCTTATAGCCTTGCATCACATGCAAATATGATTTGCAAGAACTTGTTCAATATCTTCCTCTTATAATTCCTTACAAAGAACCTACCAAAATAAAAATTAGAATGTGCAACTAATTTAACCTACCTTTTTCATTATTACAAAAACCATATACAAAAATAGTTCACATTTTACATCATAATACATCATAAATCTTAGGAATTCTCCGCAATACCACCCCCCCAACTCTTCATGATGTACGTACATTCTAATATCATAAAAAGATTAGTAACTTATTGTATTAAACAAGATAATCATTAGTTCATTGAATCATTATGAAGAAAATAACATAAGAAGTAAATATACCTAGTTTAGTGTTCCAATAGGGTCCTCTCTCTGTTTTAGGGTCTCCAACATGGCTTCATGATCAACATTAGCAATAGTAAAAAGTTCTTTTACTTTTGGTCTTCCTTGATGCTTCAACAACTTTACATTTGTTGCTATAATAAGATGTGAATATATGAGAATTATTTTGTGTTTCTAATAGTCTTCAAATGCAGGAATTCTATTCCTTCTAAGCATGTATGTCCGCAACCATGTTCCAATGACAACCATTGAACCTGTAGGATATGTGAATCCATCATCATCTGTGATTGGTTGTGCAAGTTTTTGTTTACCTCTTACACAACATGCTAACCAATAATCAAATTTTTCATCATTCCTTTGTGGTACAACCAATGTAAATACATGTCCTAGCTGAAGTAGATCTGATAGATGGTTATGCTCAAGTGAAATTTTCATGTCATCATTTTTGATAGAGGATATGATAGACAATGGAGTAAGATAATGTGGAGCCCATGTGTCCACCCACTCACTTGACTCACAGTAATTCCAATCACACTGAAAATAACTAGGACAAAAGTAAGCTAGCTGTTGTGTCCAAATGGTCCATGTACTAGAATTAGAGCTTCAAAATTAATGCATTTTTGATGAGTCTCTCACTATAGCACAATCTAATCTATCAGCTATAGACCCTTCCTCAACCAACCAAAAGAACCTGCGTACCATTGATTCAAGAGTGCCCCCCTATGATAATGCTAAACTACACCAATCAACAATGCTACGAGCATCAAGAAGCTCTACTACTGAAATCTTCAGTTGCTCCTTGACTAGAGCTCTCTTCACACATGCCCCCACTCCATCATGTTCCCCTTTTCCATGGCCAGACTCAAAAAAACTCCAAATATGAGGCACCCTTCTTTCTATGTGCATCCTACACAACCAATAAAACATGCGAGCATTCTTGAATTGACCTGTATAGTTATTTGACCAAATGATATGTCTATCCATAACAATTGCATGCTCATGTAAGAAATCAAAATAATTCTCAAAACACTGTTGCACAAACTTGTGAGAGTGAGATCTATCATCACTCATATAAAAATGATACTTTCTAATAATCTTCTGATTATCTTCCACACTATTAGGGGCATGTCTATATGTTATGTGAAAAAAAATAGCAATCTAAATAGAGTTGTAATACTGAGATTGTGTCTCATTTTGAGGTTTCAATGTGTAGTTCTCAGCAAAATCAACAACTGATATAATAGTGTCAATGGGAAAAGTCTCCTTGCACATTCTAAATTGTTCATCCAACCATTGAGACTTGTGACTATGTCTTGCATACTTGTAAAAAATATTTTCCTTGAAATATGAAATAAAACTAGCCACATTGATATCTTTTCCAACCAATTCATATCTAGAGCTCTCACCTCCACTCTTCAATGTGTATTTCACCGTCTCATATATCTTTTTTTTCACTATTGTCTTTCCAAGATCTTGTTCACACCCCTCATGGAAACATGTGTCAAACTTGGATATACCACCACATTCTGAATACTTCTCATTTAAGCAAGCATTTCTATAAAAGAAACAACCATCAACTCTACGACATAGAAGTTGATCTAGCAAGTCTTTTGATGATTTTGGAAGCTCACTAGCACCACAATCCTTCAACATTTCTTTACTATGCAAAGTAGAACGGATGGAGCGTAATAGTTCATAGTGCATAGAAAACTCAACATGATATTTGCAACATGTATTTTGAATTTTGAGTGGCACACAATAAAATAGCTTCAAAGATTCAAAAGCCCTTTGTGATATATGAAGACTTGGATGAATCTCTCTAAATTTTTTGAACAACATAGTTTGACATACCTCCAAATAGTGTTTAGGATGTGGCATGCGGTCTCTGATGCCAATTCTCAACTTTAACACGTCTTTAGCATTGGGTGATACTCATAAGTTAGAGTGCCAAAATTGTGTAATTTCTTCCTTCACATCATTGGATAGCTTCTTATCAAAATGTGGAAGTCTCCCACCAAATGCCCATGTTTCATTTTGAAGAGAATCATCAATTTTTTCTCATCAACTAAGTGCTCTTCTCAAAGTAGTACGATTTAGATTCAAATCAATACAAGTTTGTCTCATATATCTACCCTTTCTCAAATGATAACTTACCAAAGAGGTTGTAATAATCCTTCAAGAAGCTCTGTTATCCTTCTCCTTGTTATTTTTCCCAATGCTATTGAGAGCACTGAAAAGATTCTTCACAATAATGGCATTTCTTTCCAACTTTTTATTGACATGAATCTTGAATTTGGAAAGCATAGGTCTCATCTTTTGCATCTTTAATAAGTGCATGAAAAGCTAACATTGCTCTACCACTGTCTTGTTGTCAAAAAATATCTGATATAGTCTTGAAGCTCATAATTGAATGGTTATTTTTGATTTTTTCCCTTCCAAACTAGTGATAATCATTTCATCAATTTCAATTATCCATTTTGGTGTTTAAGAACCTTCATGTCAATTATAATTAGAAGATATGTAACGTTCTTGTGCATTAGGTTCCTGTGCATTGTCATGTTCGACATGGTCAATTATGCAATTCGGATTATGACTTGTTAGCATTTCATCTTCAAAATTTTCATTCTCTAAATTTTTAATTTCAACATTATAATTTTCAATAGGTACATTTTCATTCCCCAACTATACATATTCATTATCTGACTCTATGATTTCACCTTCAACTACTTCATCGTCAACTTGACTGATATTTAGCATACCTTATTTTTTTCTTCGGTATTTCATTTTGTCTCTTTCCCTATATGCCACAATGTCTTCATTGGATATCTTCCTTTTACATTTATCCTTTTGACGACTGCTGCTCCCCATTGAGATGAAAAATTTGAACACTTAAGGTGAAATCGGATATCCAATTTTCTCCGAAAACATTTGGAGGGAAAAAAGCCTTTGCTATAATAGTATTAATATTAGAATAATTATTGGAGAAAAACCGACTTTGGTTTATAAGTATTAATATATAGTATCAATATTATTATTATACCTATAATAGTATTCTTATTATTATTATAGATATAATAGTATTAATACTTAGTGTTTATTTATATTATTATTATTATTATTATGCTACAATAGTATTAATACTATATAAATATGTCATCATTTAATGGGTCAAAAGGGGTCATAGATCAACTTATGACACCCTTTGACCCATATTAACCATTCTAATATGTCCCTAGGGGTCCACAGACCCCTAGGGACATATGTCATCATTTAATGAGTTGTGGGGGGTCATAGGTCAACCTATGACCCCCTTTGACCAATATTAACCATTCTAATATGTCCCTAGGGGTCCTAGGACCCCTGGGGACATATGTCATCATTTCATGGGTCAAAGGGGGTCATAGGACACTATGACCCCCTTTGACCCATATGAACGATTATAATATGTCCCTAGAGGTCCTAGGACCCCTAGGGACATATCTCATCATGTAATGGGTCGTGGACCTATGACCCCGTTTCACACATATTAACCATTCTAATATGTCCTTAGGGGTCCTAAGACCCCTAGGGACATATGTCATTATTGAATGGGTCACCCTTTGACACATATTAACCATTCTAATATGTCCCTAGGGGTCCACGGACCCCTAGGGACATATGTCATCATTTAATAGGTCATGGGGGGTCATAGGTCAACCTATAACCCCCTTTGACCCATATTAACCATTCAAATATGTCCCTAGGGGTCCTAGGAACTCTAGGGACATATGTCATCATTTAATGGGTCAAAGGGGGTCACAGGTTTCTTTTGACCCATATGAACGATTCTAATATGTCCCTAGGGGTCTTAGGACCCCTAGGGACATATCTCATCATTTAATGGGTTGCGAGGGGTCATAGGTCAACCTATGACCCCCTTCCACACATATTAACCATTCTAATATGTCCCTAGGGGTCCTAGGACCCCTAAGGACATATGTTGTCATTTAATAGGTCAAAGGGGGTCATAGGTCAACCTATGACCGTATTTGACTTATAACCATTATAATATGTCTCTAAGGGTCCTCGAACCCTTAGGGACATATTTCATCATTTAACGGGTCATGGGGGGTCATAGGTCACCCTATGACCCCCTTTGACCCATATTAACCATTCTAATATGTCCCTGGTTTCACACATATTAACCATTCTAATATGTCCCTAGGGGTCCTAGGACCACTAGGGACATATGTCATCATTTAATGGGTCAAAGTAGGTCGTAAGTCAACCTATGACTCCCTTTGACCCATATTAACCATTCTAATATGTCCCTAGGGATCCTAGGACCCCTAGGGACATATGTCGTCATTTAATGGGTCGTGGTGGGTCATAAGTCAACCTATGGCCCCTTTTGACCCATATTAATCATTTTAATATGTCCCTAGGGGTCTGAGGATCCGTAGGGACATATGTCATCATTTCATGGGTCAAAGACCTATGACCCCCTTTGACCTTTATGAATGATTCTAATATGTCCCTAGGGACCCTAGGACAGCTAGGGACATATGTCATCATTTAATGGGACAAAGAGGGTTATAGATCACCCTATGACCCCTTTTGACCTATATTAAACATTCTAATATGTCTCTAGGGGTCCTAGGATCTCTACGGACATATGCCATCATTTAATGAGTTGAAGGGGGTCATAGGTCACCCTATGACACCCTTTGACCCATATTAACCATTCTAATATGTCCCTAGGGGTCCTAGGACCCCTAGGGACATATGTCATCATTTAATGGGTCGAAGGGGGTCATAGGTCACCCTATGACTCCCTTTGACCCATATTAACCATTCTAATATGTCCTTAGGGGTCGTAGGACCCCTAGGGATATATGTAGTCATTTAATGGGTCCAAGGGGGTCATAGGTCACCCTATGACCCCCTTTGAACCATATTAACCATTCTAATATGTAGGACCCCTAGGGACATATGTCATCATTTCATGGGTCAAAGGGTCATAGGTCAGACTATGACCCCCTTTGACCCATATGAATGATTCTAATATGTCCCTAGTAGGGACATATGTCATCATTTAATGGGTCAAAGGGGGTCATAGGTCACCCTTTGACCCCCTTTCACACATATTAACCACTATAATATGTCCCTAGGGGTCCTAGGACCCCTTGGGACATATGTCATCATTTAATGGGTCAAAGGGGGTCATAGGTCACCTTATGACCCCGTTTGACCCATATGAATGATTCTAATATGTACCTAGGGGTCCGAGGATCCCTAGGGACATATCTCATCATTTAATGGGTTGTGGGAGGTCATAGGTCAACCTATGACCCCCTTTCACACATATTAGTCATTCTAATATGTCCAACCTATGACCCCCTTTGACCCATATTAACCATTCTAATATGTCTCTAGGGGTCCACGGACCCCTAGAGGCATATGTCATCTTTTAATGGGTCGTGGGGGCTCATAGGTCAACCTATGACCCCTTTTGACCTATATTAACCATTCTAATATGTTCCTAGGGGTCCTAGGACCATTAGGGACACATGTCATCATTTAATGGGTCAAAGGGGGTCATAGGTCAACCTATGACCCCCTTTGACCCATATGAACGATTCTAATATGTCCCTAGGGGTCCTAGGGACATATCTCATCATTTAATAGGTAAACCAATGACCCCCTTTCACACATATTAACCATTCTAATAAATCCCTAGGGGTCTTAAGACCCCTAGGGACATATGCCATTATTTAATGTGTGAAAGGGGGTCATAGGTCAACCTATGACCCCCTTTGACCCATAACCATTCTAATATGTCCCTAGGGGTCCTTGGATCCTTAGAGACATATCTCATCATTTAACGGACCTAGGACCCCCTTTGACCCATATTAACCATTCTAATATGTCCTTAGGGGTCCTAGGACCCCTAGGGACATATCTCATCATTTAATGGGTCATGGGGGGTCATAGGTCAACCTATGACCTCCTTTCACAGATATTAACAATTCTAATATGTCTCTAGGGGTCTTATGAATCATAGGGACATATGTCATCATTTAATGCATCAAAGCAGGTCGTAGGTCAAACTATGATCTTCTTTGACCCATATTGACCATTCTAATATGTCCTTAGGGGTCCTAGGACCCCTAGGGACATATGCCATCATTTTATGGGTTGTGGGGGGTCATAGGTCAACCTATGACCCCCTTTGACCCATATTAACCATTCTAATATGTCCCTAGGGGTAGGACCCCTAGGCACATATGTCATCATTTCATAGGTTAAAAGGGGTCATAGGTCACCCTATGACCCCCTTTGACCCATATGAACGATTCTAATATGTCCCTAGGGGTCCTAGTACCCCTAGGGACATATGTCATCATTTAATGGGTCAAAGGGGGTTATAAGTCACCCTATGACCCCCTTTGACCTATATTAACCATTCTAATACGTCCCTATGGGTCCTAAGACCCTTAGGAACATATGTTATCATTTAATGGATCGAAGGGGTTCATAGGTCACCCTGTGACACTCTTTGACCCATACTAACCATTCTAATATGACCCTAGGGGTCCTAGTCGTCATTTAATGGGCCGAAAGGGGTCATAGGTCACCCTATGACCCCCTTTGACCCATATTAACCATTCTAATATGTCCCTAGGGTTCCTAGGACCCCTAGGGACATATGTCATCATTTCATGAGTCAAAGCAAGTCCCATATAAATGATTCTAATATGTCCTTAGTAGGGACATATTGCATCATTTAATGGGTCAAAGGGGGTCATAAGTCACCCTATGACCCCCTTTCACATATATTAACCATTATAATATGTCCCTAAGGGTCCTAAGACCCCTAGGGACATATGTCATCATTTAATGGGTTAAAGGGGGTCATAGGTCCCCCTTTGACCCCATTTTACCCATATGAATGATTCTAATATTTCCCTAGGGGTCCTAGGGACATATCTCATCATTTAATGGGTCATGGGGGGTCATAGGTCAACCTATGACCCCCTTTCACACATATTAACCATTCTAATATGTCCCTAGGGACCTATGTCATCATTTAATGGGTCAAAGGGGGTCAGGTCAACCTATGACCCCCTTTGACCCATATGAACTATTCTAATATGTCCCTAGGGGTCCTCGAACTACTAGGGACATTTCTCATCATTTAACGGATCATGGGGGGTCATATGTCAACCCATGAACCCCTTTGACCCATATTAACCATTCTAATATTTTTCTAGGGGTCTTAGGACCCTTAGGAAGATATCTCATCATTTAATGGGTCGTGGAGGTTCATAGATCAACCTATGACCCCTTTTTACACATATTAACCATTTTAATATGTCCCCCTAGGAACATATGTCATCATTTAATGGGTCATGGGGGGTCATAGGTCACCCTATGACCCTCATAAGTCACCCTATAACCCCCTTTGACCCATATTTACCATTCTAATATGTTCATGGGTCAAAGGGGGTCATAGGTCACGCTATGACCCCCTTTGACCCATATTAACCATTCTAATATGTTCTTAGGGGTCCTAGGACCCCTAGGGACATATGTCATCATTTAATGGATCAAAGGACCTTATTACCCCCTTTGACCTATATGAACGATTCTAATATGTCCTTAGGGGTCCTAGGACCCCTAGGGACATATGTCATCATTTAATGAGTCAAAAGAGTTCATAGCTCACCTTATGACCCTCTTTGACATATATTAACCATTCTAATATGTCCCTAGGGGTCCTAGGATGGACATATGTCGTCATTTAATTGGTCAAAGGGGTTCATAGGTCACCCTATGACCCCCTTTGACCTATATCAACAATTCTAATATGTCCCTAGGGGTCTTAGGATGCCTAGGGACATATGTCATCATTTAATGGGTCAAAGGGGGTCATAGGCTACCCTATGACCCCCTTTGACCCATAAAACGATTCTAATATGTCTTTAGGGGTCCTAGGGCCCTTAGTGCCATATATCATCATTTAATGGGTCAAAGGGGGTCATAGGTCAGCCTTGTTAGTCTAAAAATGGTTTTGGCACTTGAGTGCCAACACACTTAAGCACTTTCTACGTTAAAGCCGAGTACACTATGCATGTCAAGCCACAACTTGTGCCGAGTCAGGAAAGCTATCAGGTGCCGAGCAACCTTCAGATACCGAGTAACTATAGGTGCTGATCATGATCCAAGTGCCGAGAAATATTTCTGTGCCGAGTCATAAAGGATGCCAAGCATATTCAGGTGCCGAGTCATAAAGGATGTCAAGTCATAAAGGATGCCAAGCATATACAGGAGCCGAGTTACAGAAGGTGCCGAGCATCTGGAATCTGTAAGTACTGAGTAACTCAAAATTAGCATATGAGTTTGTAGCTTCACAAACTCAGACATAAACTGTTTTCATGGCTGACATATGACGAATCTCGAAGGATTAAAATCATAAGATCAAATCTTTTGTATTTCCTATGCAATCTACATGCAACCAATAAGAAAAATGGAGAAGGCATGCAACCAATAAGAAAAGTGTAAGGAATGAGCTAGAATTAGAGATTCAATATGGATCGTAGATCCATGTCTAACCCTAAGTCTTCAAATGTCTTTATAAGGAAGACGAAATCTCCTTTAATCATATAAATGGATGAAGGAGAAAATGAAATCACAAGTGGAGTTCAGAGTGAAGAGTAAAAAGACTTAGAGGAAGAGATCATCAGTTAAATATCCAGTTAATCAAGAACAAAGTAGGTGACAAAAATGAGTATCAGATCTCAGAGAATCAAGGTTAGAAGACAGCAGATCAAGTGCCTGTATTCAACGATCAAAGGATCATAATCTATCAGGTTTATCATACCTAATACTCTTTAGCCATTGTATTAGAAAAGAAATCATATGATGATAGGTTAGCTTAACAGCTATTATGTAGATCCTTTAAATAGGTGATTAAATCCTTTGATAGGGTAACACTTCATGTAAATTTTTTGCAAATATTTTTACCAGGTCACTATTGATACAGTGTAAAGCCTTTAACAGGGCAGACCATCAGAAGTGGTCAAACATTATTACTATAGTGATTTTGTGGGTATCATCCCCAACCCAGTTTTACCTTCTTATTCTTGGAGGGTTTTTGGGTTACCAAAATCTCAAGTGTTATGTGGTGATGCATATTTGTTTTTCATAATTGCTTAATGTTGATATGCATGCATGTACATTTCAATATTAAGTTATCAAGGATTTGAGAAAAATAAGTTAAAAGCTAGTACTTCTAATTCACTCCCCCCTCTCAGAAGCATTCTTTCTATTAAGATATTTCAACAATTGGTATTAGAGCCTACTTTCTCTCAAAAAGTAGCCTAACAACTTGGAGGAAAAGATCTAAAGATGGAAGTTTTCAAATTTGGAAAGATCATTGAGAACCAGGTGATAGATGTGCATCTCGCTCTACAAAAAGTAGAGGAAGCTAGAGTGAATTAAGAAAATATATGAAAAGAAGAAATAAGATAGCCATAGCTGAAAATGATATACACTACAAGGAGATTGATACCACACAAGTGTTTACCAATGGAGAAACTAAAGAGTTTGATGGAGCAATAGCAGAACTGATGGAGAAAAACAAAGCTCAAGCAAACGAGATAAGCTCTCTCAAGATGGAACATGAATCATAGGCCTTAATGTTATGTGAAATCACTGAACAAAAGAAAAGAGTAGTTGAGGAAAAAGTCATGATGGAAGATGACAAAAGGAATCTTGCAAACAGACTGGAAGAAAAATGTGCTGAATTAACAAGGATCTCAAACATGCAGATGGATACACTAGCTCAAATGATGAATCTTCATCATGAACTCAATATGAAAGATATCAAGATCTCTACTTTGAGGATGCAGAATGATCAATTGCAAAATGAATTGACCAGAGAAAAAGAGATAGCAGAGAATCTCAACAAATCAAGTGAAGCCATAAAGTACTTTGATCAGTTGCTGAAATCCCCAAGATCAGTCCATGATACATCAAGACTTGGATACAACAGCACTGAAGTCGATGAATCATCAAAGAGTGTTGAGAAAAGAAGTGACAAAGGTAAGGATTCTAAACCCATTTGTCATTACTGTAATAAAAAGGGGCATACTGCTAATGTTTGCAGGAGTAAAAGAATCAATCAACCTAACACACCCAAAAGCAAGAGTTACTGTCACAAGTGCAACATGCAAGGACATATGACACAAGATTGCATGTCCAAAGTTACCAGGACACAAATATTTAATGGACATTATCATAATTGCAAGAAATATGGACATAGGGCATTTGAATGCAGATCAAAGCCTATGTGGACATCAAATCAACTAGCAAAAGAGAATAAAGGTCACTAACATTGGGATTATAACACCAGGTACAATTGTCACTATTGTCAAGAGTATGGACATATATCCCAAAATTGCATAAGAACACATTTCAAGGGGAACTATAAAAGATGGTTGAACCAAACCACAAGTTTCAGTTGCTTGAAAATTGGACATGTCAGCAAAAACTGTCCTACAAGGTCCAAGGCACCCAAGACTGAAGTAAATAAGGGCAAAGAAAAGATTGATGTGGAAGACATAAGAAGACATGGCAGAAAAAGGATGGATCAAGTACATCCTATAAAAGGGTCACTTCACCCATGAGGTCAAGTGATCATTTCTCATCTAACTAATCACAAGACAAGTCTATAGGGCTGATACATAAGGAAGTATCACACATCAGCCCTAAACCATGAAGAAGCACTGCAAAGTATAAATTTGCATGAGATAAGATGCTAAGACTAAACTTAAATGCTGATGTAGAGTTGTCTTTGGATGCTGAGTGAAACTGCTTTGGATGCCAAGTTATTAACAAAATAAGTAGATGTCGAGTAAGTATAGCTACCAAGTGGATGCTGAGTTGAAAAATATCTTGAAGCCGAGTGACAGGTGCAGGTACTAAAATACATTAAATGCAAAGTTTCTTTTGTCACTTAAAAGCAAAAATTGACTCATTCTCAAGTCATTCAAATGAAGAGCGATTACCTTGAGCACGTCTGAGCAATTTTCAAGCTTTCAACCAATGTTTTACAATAATCCAGCATGTACCCAAGCAATCTAAGCACTTATCTAGGTATTTCCTTTAGGTGCTGAGTTTTACAGTTTGAGAAGTTTGCTTTAATCATTAAACCCTAGTTCAGATATAAATGATGTCTAGTTCAAAAATGACCCAAGGGAAAATGAACCATGAAATTCAACTTGTTAGCAACGAGGTTGAACAACCTGAGTTTAGACCTATACCAGGGGTTGCATACAAAAATGATCCCGCTAGTGCCCTATCTGCCATCCCTAAAAAAGTTGTTATGGTTCAGGATGTGCAAAAGTGCTATAATTGTAAAATAGGAGCCATAGGAGATTTGAAAATTTTTAATGCCTATGACAAACTTTGTGAAAATGGAATCCTGAAAGATGAGTTTTCTGTTATAGAAAAGAAGGGTTTGACCAAAGCCCTAGTTTTTCCAATCATATTAAAAAATGAATGGATACAAATAATACTCAGCAGAATCCATGATGGATCATTCTGGTTAGAACAAGGACCAGTCAAGATTACCAAGAAAATGGTTCATAGGGTTATAGGTTTTACAACCCTAAATCGGCCAAAGACATTGAGAAGTGAAAAGAAGGAAACAATTGAGAAGAACACAGGTGCAAAATGGAACAATAGAGGCATGACCATAGATACCATTACTGATCCCCTTCTAGACTTTGCTGTAAGGATCATATCACATAAGTTTTATCAATCTAGTAGGTTAAATAGTGTACCCTACATAGTAGTGGGTGTAGCATATAAGCTTGTAAAGAAAGACCATACATATGACCTTGTAGAGCTCTTGTTGCAACAGATCAATGAAAATCTTGGAGCTATTAGAAAGTCCAAGGGAGCATAGTGTAAATTTGGTTCAGTGTTGGTTTGTATGTTCTTCTATTTAATGAAGGAATTCCCTTCATTTGGAAAAATCAACTGGAGTCAGAATAAAACTATTGTTCATCAAATTAATGATTTCATTGCACAAATGGGAGATAGCTTTGATAATCAAATTTCTATCTATTTCAATGATTTCAAGAATGCAATGAAGAAAAGAACGAGGATACTAGTTTCACTGGTAGAAAATCATGCAAATGACATATATTTTCTGATTGACATTGATTATACTTACATTCAAGCAGTCCTTCCAAGAACAAGATGGCTTAGACCATTGGGATATGAAGTTGATGTTGACCAAGCTTCTGCAACCATCACAACATTACTTGTCAAGGAAATGGACAAATTTGCAAAGGCATTTGGAACATATGATACTATCAAATCAAGAGTTGTTACAAAACTCAAGACAACCACAACAGTAAAGAAAAAGGACAAGTTGGTAATGAAGATAAAGAAGAAATTTGGTGTTGGTGAATCAAGTACAACAGGCGAAGCAGAAGAGATTAGTGAAGAAGAAGAAGAAGGTGAGCTAGAACAAGAGTCACTTAGTCAAGGTGAAGAGAAAGATGAGAGTGCCGAGGAAGCACCCATCAAAGGCAGAGTCATCAAAAGGAAGACAAAGACACCTCCTACTTCTCAGCCTTCACCAAAGAAAGCTGCCATACAAATGCCCAAGAAGCCAACCACCAGAGCCACAACAAGGGCCTCTACCCAAAAGGCCAAAGAGGAAGCCACAAAGAAGAACATAGTAAAAAAGGTATAGGAAGAGCCAAAGAAAAGGAAAAGATATGTGGCCCAACCTGATACTGATGAAGAAGATCAGACTGAAAGGGTAAGTCATCCTCCTAAATGTTCAATTGATATATTATGTGAGAAGATTAGGAATGGAGACTTAAGTGAAATGAAAAAGATTGATTTCAATAAGTTCAGTAGAGAGGAACAAAATAGCATAGAAGAATTAGTCTATGCATTAATGGCACAGTTCAAGTATACACCTCTTGAACCAGATGGACAATTGCCAAAGGAATTGTCTAAAACTATAGAAGACAGATGGCATTTCTGTCTAATGATGGAGAAAGATATGAGGGAATCAACCCTAGCAAACCTATTGTCTGATTTAACAAAGGAATAGGTAACTCAAGCAGTCAAACAACATCGTAAAAGGTTTACACCTAAATATAGGGCATTCTCCATCCTACAAAACAAAATTGAAGAAGTTGTACAAAGAACTACAAGAGTTTGGAAAAACTTGTACAAGACAACTGAAGATGTCCTTGAAGAGGAATAAAAAGAAGAAGCTATTGCTAAACCTAAGGAAATAAGGAAGAGGAGAGAAGAGAAGGCAGAAGAAGAGAAAAAGGTTGAAGAAGAGGAAAATAAGAAAGAAAGAGAGGAGGAAGGAAAAGATGAAGACAAAGGAACTGATGAACAACAAAGTGTGCAAGCCACACAACTTTCACCTCCTAGCCTGCCTCACTCCATAACCACAACTACAGAAATCATAAAGATTAAGGATGTTGTTGACACCACATGTCAAAACATCAATCCATTAACTGCAGTGGATCTTACTAAGATCCTTGACCAAAAAATTGTGTATGAATCCTATATTGGTCAGTGTGGATAATCTTCAAAAGTCAGCAGATAAACTCAAAGAACCCCAGGTGTTACCACAAGAACCACCTCAAATCATTCAAACTATTGGGCTTACATTTCTACCACCTCCATCACCACCAAGGATAGCCATTCAAGCTCATCAAGAGATGAGTGCAACAATAGAGGTAGTCACAGGGATAATAGTTCAGACAGTGAGTACACCTCCAACAACAGTAACACAAGAAGAAGCCAAGCGAGAAGAAGAGGACAAAGAAGAAACAAAAGATAAAGAGGAGTCTGCAATACAAACTTTGGTTGAATTACCAAAAATAGGAACTCCCACCAAAACCAGTCATAAGCTGAGTACTGAAAGGATGACCTTACATGTCAGTACACCAAGTTCAAGTTCTACTAGGGTAGCCAGGACCATTCATTATGGTATTCTTGAGCTTGATGAAGAAATTAAAATACCCTATTATAATTGAAGCACTCTAAATGAAGAAAAGATGAATGAAATACAGAGTGCATTGGATAAGACAAGTAGGCAAGAGGCAATGAGGGAAGACTAAAAATACAAGTAGGCAATGAATGAGATAAAAGATATATTCATGGATGCTTTTAGTCTTCAACCTCCAGATGCAAATAGGCCAATACTTGAGCAACTATCTGATATAGTTGACCAAGTGAATAATGAAGACCATGATACTAATGTAAAACTAATGGAATGGTCAGAAAAGAAGTTTGTAGGCAAAGTCAACCAGAAAATAGCTAATAACATAATTTTGGGATAGGTTGACCTAGCTACGAAATTGGAAAAAGTAAAGAGTGTATTAGGGAACATATTTTCCCTTTATAGCAAATTATGTGATTTTTCTAGGTTCACACAAGAAATAAATCCAAAAATTTTGAACCTTGAGACTAAATTAAAGCTCTCCAGCATGAAATTACCCTCAGATCCTACACATAGTGAAAAGAAATTTTCTCGAACACTTCACACTCAGAGGGAATTAGCTACATTATTAGCAGAAGAGGCCACTATCAAAGAAAAGCTAATGCAAATCCAAGCCTCCATCACCCCTCACTTAGAAGTATTACACAAGGAGCAAATAAATGTAGAAATAGTCCTAAAGAAGGATCCAAATATTTCTACACATGATGGACTTGTTGATCTAGCAACAGAGCTTGCAATCCAACAAAAGTCATTGGATATTGCCTTAAATAATTGGGATGCAGCTCTCCAAATGCTCCTTGAGGTAAATAAGACATTTTTGGCCAAGCATGGCATTACTATTTAAGACCCTTTGACATCAGTATCAAAAAGAGGGAGATAATATTCTAAGGGGGAGATAATGTTCTAAAGGGGTGATAATATTGGAGATAATTTTGTGAAGATATATTAAAGAGAACATTAGGCATATCGGCAGAAGACATCAGAATGATCAACTCAGGGGGAATTATAATAATTTTGAGGTATAGTCTTTAAAACGTCTATATATATACCAAATAGATCAGTGACCATACTCATAAGATCAGATAAATAATGCTTAGTTAAGTGTTTTTGATACTCATTTCAGAGGGGGAGATTGTTAGTCTAAAAATGATTTTGACACTTGAGTGCCAACACACTTAACCACTTTCTACATTAAAGTCGAGTACACTATGCATGCCGAACCACAGCTTGTGCCGAGTTAGGAAAGCTATTAGGTGTCGAGCATGATCCAAGTGTCAAGCAATATTTAGGTGTCGAGTCATAAAGGATGCTGAGTCATAAAGGATGCCGAGCATATATACAAGAGCCGAGTTACAGAAGGTACCGAGCATCAGGATTCTGTAAGTGCTGAGTAACTTAGAATCAACATATAAGTTTGTGACTTCACAAACTCATACGTAAACCATTTTCATGGCCGACATATGACGAATCTCAAAGGATTAAAATGATAAGATCAAATCTTTTGTATTTCTTATGCAATCTACATGCAACCAATAAGAAAAATGGAGAAGGCATGCAACCAATAAGAAAAGTGTAAGGAATGAGCTAGAATCAGAGATTCAATATGGATCGTAGATCCATGTCTAACCCTAAGTCTTCAAATGTCTTTATAAGGAAGATGAAATCTCATTTAATCATATAGATGGATGAAGGAAAAAATGAAATCACAAGTGGAGTTCAGGAGAAGAGTAAAAAGACTTAGAGGAAGAGATTAGCAGTTAAATATCCAGTTAATCAAGAACAAAGTAGGTGACACAAACGAGTATCAGATTTCAGAGGATCAAGGTCAGAAGAAAGAAGATCAAGCGCCTGTATTCAGCGATCAAAGGATCGTAATCTATTAGGTTTATCATACCTAATACTCTTTAGCCATTGTATTAGAAAAGAAATCCTATGATGATAGGTTAGCTTAACAGCTATCTTGTAGATCCTTTAAATAGGTGATTAAATCCTTTGATAGGGTAACACTTCATGTAAAGTGTTTGCAAATCCTTTAACCAGGTTACTATTGATACAGTGTAAATCCTTTAACAGGGTAGGCCTTTAACAGGGTAGACCATCAGAAGTGGTCAAACATTATTACTGTAGTGATTTTGTGGGTATCATCCCCACCCCAGTTTTACATTTTTATTCTTGGAGGGTTTTTGGGTTACCAAAATCTCAAGTGTTATGTGGTGATGCATATTTGTTTTTCATAATTGCTTAATGTTGATATGCATGCATGTACATTTCAATATTAAGTTATCAAGGATTTGAGAAAAATAGGTTAAAAGCTAGTACTTTTGATTCACCCCCCCCTCTCAAAAGTATTCTTTGCATTAAGATATTTCAACAACCCTATGACCCCCTTTGACCAATATGAACGATCCTAATATGTCCCTAGGGGTCCTAGGACCCCTAGGGACATATGTCATCATTTAATGGGTCAAAAGGGGTCATAGGTCACCCTATAACCCCCTTTGACCCATATTAACCATTGTAATATGTTGCTAGGGGTCCTAGGACCCCTAGGGACATATGTCATGATTTAATGCGTCAAAGGGGGTCAATGATTAACCTATGACCCCCTTTGACTCATATATATTAATAATATACATATATATAGATATATATACATGTATTACGTTATTATATGTAATGAAAATATTACGTTATTATGTATATATTAATAACATACATATTAATATAATAATATATTTAATACATATTATATATTTTTATATAATATATTACGTTATTATACATATATTATATTATTAGACATATTAATATAATAATATATAATACATATTATATTTTAAAATGAAAATATTATGTTATTATATATATTAATAACATACATATTAATATAATAATATATAATACATATTATATGATATATATATATATATTACGTTATTATATTTAGTAAAAATAATAATAATATAAATTATATTTATAGATTGTAATAAGATTAACATAATATATTATTATATATTAATAGATTATATCTTATATCTTTACATTACGTTATTATATATATATATATATATATATATATATATATATATTAATAAACATCTTTACATAGTAATATAAGGAAATAATTTATAAATCATAAGCTATAACTTTTAAATGCAATTTTCCCTCCAAAATGGGTTGGGATTTGAAATTTCCCACCCAAATTCTACCGAAGGATATCGGATATCCGATTTGAAATTGGATATCTGATTTGAAATCGAATATCCGATTAGGCTTGGTATTTACCAAGCCTACCCAGTCAACCCAAAAGAAGTGTTTGAAGAGGGTTTTAGTGATACTCAGACTTCGGGTAGCTGTCTGACAATGTTATTTTGATCAAAATTGAATGAAATGAAAAGGATTTTTTAATATCACTCTCAAGATTCCATCAATATAATTTCTGTCAAATTCTGAGATCGATAAGTATTTATTAGTTAATTATCAATGAAGATTATTGTAAAGTGCTGATTGACATACTAATTGAAAAATAGCTATAACTTTCAAACGATATAACATTTTTTAAATCTAAAAGTTGTGTCACATTCTATGCTTCGCCTAGTATAAGAAAAAAAATAAAAATAAAAATTGGTAAAATTTTCTATTAGTTAAGGTGGTCAGACACGAGACTTTTTTTTTCCAAAGAAGTTTTGGTAGAAAATTCATATTTAATTATTTATTTGGAATAAAAATACCAAAAAATATGTGTCACATCCAGGCATGAGTCTACTTTTCATATCTATAATTATATTAAAAAAAATTATCATTTGATTTTGATTAAGGTGGTCAGACATACACCTACTTTTTATTTTTGCCTTGAAATTTTCGTAGTACTGCATTAAAATTCAAACTTTTGACCAATCAATTATTTTTTTCCTGATAAGGCCTAGTAGTTTAGAAACTACATTCAGTTTCCTACAGATTAGTTTCTTACAACTTTTTGATATAAAGTCCATAATCACTTTAAAATTATGTGTCAAGTTGACATAACCTCAAGTGATTTGTTAGTTTTTCACTGCTACTTAAGGCCATAGTTTGGTTGACCATGATCCTGCACATACCCATATGTTCAATTTCATGTTTATGATTTCTAGTTTCTTAAATGTCATTGTAATAAATTTCAAGTTTATTAAATGTCATATTTTAATTTTAATTTCAAGTTTACATATTATACGTGCATACTACATACATTGGTCCACATGGCAGATCATAGCCTCCTATCCACCCAAGAAACAACAACCTATCCCCCCTAAGCAACAACCTATCCCCCCCTAAGCAACAACCTACCCCCCTCGAGCATCATCCTATTCCCCCAGATCAACATCCTATCCCACCTCATGAGCTCTATGATTGCACTAACCAAGAGATTCAGAGACTTCATGGATCCTTGGCTAGTGGCACATGCTCTAGTGTATATAGTAGTACATGCTAGAGCATCTTACGTAGCCTTACATATATTCGAGATGAGATTCATGGTGCTGCTCCATATTGTGCACATACTATGTAGGATATCCTTTCTAGCAAGAGATGGGAGGCCTCTTCAAGTCTTTCACTATAGTAGGTACAAGGCTTAGTGCCCAAAGATGTCCCAGGTGAAGAGGGAATGTTTCCCACATTATGTTTCACAAATGTTTTTGAAGGGATGGTCTCCCCTTAATTGTATAGATCCAAAGATGGCTGCACTGTTATACCCACACTTCCTTGTTGCTCATGGTTGTTATCCAAATAATGACCAAATTTTACTCTATTTTACACAACAACTTTATGTTGAGGTTCACTTAGGTAGGGTGGTGAACTACACTGCTTTACCATTGAATTTAGGATAGGGGCATGATAGAGTGGCTGATAGGCTATCGAGTCATCCACCACACACACATATGTTGAATATCGAAGAGAGGGTACTTATTATTTCCCCTATATTAGGTTCATCAACTGATGAGGCCATGCATAGCACCCAGTTGTGGGGGTGATTGAGGGAGTTGTAGAGATTTTCATAGCTATTAGATCTATTTCAAGAGTTATGAGGTTAGCCAATATTTGATATCTCATCAAAATTTGATATCATCATCTGGTTCTTCATCTTTAGGAGACTTGTATAGTGCAACACACATCCCTTCACTAACTAGCTTAGACGGTCTCATTGGAGTGTTGGTGCGAAATACTATGACTAGTCTTTTTTAGTATCTATCATATTCATATAGATTCATATCAGAGCATCTTGGGATACCCAAAAAAGATGTTCGACATGATGTCCATGGTAGTATTGGGACACATCCTTAGCCACATTCCTCTCATCAATCAGGTAGTGGTCATGGTGGTAGTACACATCATGATCTGCCTACTAACCACTCTTTTGCTATAGAGGAACATATACATACTAGTACAGACCCTTCAACCAGTGCAGGGCATGGTCAAAGTTTAGATGTAGGCCTTGATGATGTCAACTTCATCTTTTTGACCACAAAATGGATGGACTTATGATGATTATAATTCTATGCCATCTCATCTAGTTAGTCCACTTGGCTCATCATTATTAGGATGTGAGCCAGTTACTAGTCATGCTAGCATAGATGTAGAGATGGAGCCAGATGAGGGCCAAGAAAATCTAGATGTATTGGCAGACATGATCAATGCTAGGCAGTCTGAGAATTATCAGATGCCAAAATTTACATAGGTAAATCTATAGTTTTTTGTTCATGTTAAAAATTCAATTTTTTGAAACTAATAATTTATGCACGTATACATGTCGTGCCTTTGTAATTTTACATTTTTTAATTTTATTTGTTGCACATGTATCTATGTATTGTAGGGGGACATGCCTCTTTTTACTCCATCTTTAATGCCAGATTGTGTACATCGTTGAGACTCATTCAATGATGTTAGTAGTGGATAGGTGAGTTTTAAATGTTTTGAATTAGACATATGTACACATGGATACATATGTACATATAAATTGCATGCAATTTGTAAACTTAAGAGATTTAATTTAATAATAAATAATGTAAATTGATATCACTTTCTCTTGAATATATATAGGGGGCAACACATTTTAGTGAGCATCCTGATAATTAGTCTTCACACTGCATTATGAGAAGGCATCACGATGATAGTCCTGCACCTAACGATCTATAGTTTTCTATAGTATAGATTATTTAATCTAGACTTTCATCAAGAGAGACATTCATAGATTCTAGATAGATACTTTGGCGTATACATGAATGCTATTTATATTTGATATTATCTTCTGAGATCTAGATTATACATGTTTTTTGTTATTTGTTTAATGATTGATACTTATATTGTAGACTTGAGAATGATATTTGACACATGTTTATGTCCGGGTTCATATACATGTTTGATGATTGGTATACATATATACATTCTCTAGACATTTCTTTTACATGTTAGATTATGTTGGAAAATGTTCTAGTATCTATTTGATGAAATTGATGTATACATATGTGGTTAATTTTGTTCTATGCAAGTGATATTTAGATATGGTTAAATTCAACATTTGATCTAGAATTTATAATTTATGAGTACATGCATACATGTGTATGATGGCATTTGTTGTGAAACATGGGTTTGATTTAATTCAAGTTAAATATGATCAAAACATAGGCTAGGAAGATGCATAGGATGTTGGCACAAGCAAAAATGAGAAAATATCATAATCTATTTTTTCAGTATTTTCTATGCTCTAGTATTTTGCATTTTTGGAGGTCTCTGAGGCATTTATGGGCTTTGGTAGGGCCAAAAAGCATTATGCTTTAGACTTAAAACAATAAATGTAGAACTCTAGAAGATCTTTCTAGAAATTCTGACAGTTCGTGATTTCGAGCTACGAGTAGAAAGTTACGAATTCTACAAGTAGACATAAATTTTAGTATAATTTTTTATTATATAGTTTTTATAGTTGTTAGAGTTTATTTTGTAATTAATTAGCTTGTGGACTTTTTTTTTTCATATCCAAGTGATACTGGTGACCCTTGGGATCTGTCAAACTTTTATAAACTTTATTTTTTGAAATGAATGGATCAATTTTTGGTTTGCATAACATATATTGTTGCTTTTTAATTATTTTCAATTTAGTCACAACACTATAGGTTATACACCACGTATTTTAACCTGAATTCATAATTCAAATCAAAATTTGTACATGCTTGATAATGTCATTTTTGTCCTAGAATTTGGACAAGTGCTTTAGATACATTTAGATATATAACATGTGACTTTTGTCCTAATATGAACAAGTATTAGGTAATTAAAGTTACATATATGGGTGACCGCATGAAGTTGGGTTACAATTCTACGGAAGTCAAATTTGTGAAATTGTACTTCTCAAAAATAGGTACTCGATTTTTCTAAAATTAGGCACCTATTTCTAAAATCAAGCTTTGGGCACCCGAGTCAAAATTAAAAAATTGGGTACCCGATATTTAAAAGCAAATCGGGTGCCTGAGCTACTCAAATATCGGGTGCTCGATTGCTTTTAGAATCGGGTACCTAATTTGAAAGACTTTATTAAACCCATTTTTTTGGCATTTTTGTAGTCATTTTCATGACTTAAAAAATGGGAGCCCGATTAGAGAGGCATACGACGGCCCGATTTTCAGCCCTATCGATTACCCCCCTGCTGCTAGTTTTCGATATACCAGGTATTTTAATATGTTTTGTACTATTTTACTTTTTTTTTTTTTTTCAATTTTCAATTTTATATGTAATTTTTTTTTTCTAGTTGTAATATATATATATATATATATATATATATATATATATATATATATATATATATATATATATATATATATATATATATATATAATTGTAAATTTACATTGTTAATGAGTAGATGTTTAAATTTTTGTATCTATTAATTAAAATATAGTTTCGTAAATGTTTATTTAAAAAATTATTGTTTTAGATGTTTTGAAATATATTTAATTTATTTATTTATTACAATGTTGAATGATTAGATTAGATGTAAATTCATTGTTTAAACATGTAATTACAAATAAATATAACCTCGACCTAGAACCATATAACCTCAACCTTGTTTAAACTATAACCTCGACCTAAATTCATTGTTTAAACTATAATCTCGACCTAACCATATAGTTATGTACAATAAAACCCTAAACATATATATAACTAAGTACTTAATCACATAACACTCCGCCAAGGGATCCAAACAAAAAACTTAGTATTTAAAATGATTTTACTTAAATTGTATTGTACTTTGTTTCATGGATCGAAAATGGATGATGTAAACTATTTTATAAATGTATATTCTTTCAGCCTTTCATACCTTGTGAAATGTACAGTGGATGATTGTGCATTTTGAATTAATTTGCCAAGTGGAATTCAGAACAAATGTATATATTATTTAAATGGATTGAACTGAAGTAGTTAATATTCTTTCATGTGGATGTGTTATTTATTTTACTTTTAGTACTTATAATTATTTAAAAATAAAATGTAAATGTGCTCATTAAGGAATGCAATCTCTTATGTTTTTTATAAATGTAAATTTTTGAATGTATGTTATTGATTGCTTAGTAAAACTGTTGATTAGTTCTTTGGGTCCCTTGGTTGGGCGTCATTTAGGATTAACTATAATGTCAATTTGTATTGAACTTAACTCTAATCATAACCCTTACTATCATCTTAACCTTAATCTTAATTTGCTAAAACCTACACTAGGTAATATATAAATAATTAAATAACTTTCCTATCTTACCTTGAGTACTAATTTTATAAATGTCAAACCCTAAAATTGTAACCTTATTTATGATAAACTAAATTATCCTAGAGGAGCATCATATCTACATCTACATGTCATGTACATGTGAATCTAAAAACATTTGTACATATCTAATTACATCATTTATTGCATAGGAAGGATTTAAAATTTTCATTATATATATTATCCATGCATATCAAATCAAAAGAATCATATAGAGATATGTCATTTACGACATGTCCATCATAGATAATCAAGAAGGGTACTTAGGTAAATTTATATATATAACACTATATATTATAAGAAAAGAAAAACACCATATATAGGAGCATCTCATGTACACAAACTAAAAAAATTTACCATGAAACATGTAATGAGATCAAATAATATTTGTAAGATTCATCGCATATACTATCAATGTATAGGGGTGATATAATCAGAATATCAAAAAATGAGTGATATCAAAGCATTATATCTTAATATTTAACACTAAAATAAACTAACCCCTGGGTAACCCTAAACCAAATTGAATATATTAAACTAGATTGAAAGGTAACCCTAGCCCTTAACTAATTAATATTATACTTATAAACCAAATTGAATTATACCATGATCATAAACCTAATTATATATCCCAACTTAATAGTACAAACCTTGAATTTAACCTTGAATCCTTTCCCCAACCATTAATCAAATTGAATCGTTACCCTAAGATTGAACCAAGTTAAACGTTGATCTTAAGACTAAACCAAATCACCCTAAACTAGAACTCCATACTATATTCAACACTATAAAACAAAATTCAAACCTAACTTTTTTGAATTAATGTTGGTTTTTAATCTAAAAGCTCTAACTATAATTCTATATCTAAAACCAAATTTAGCACTTTAAAACTTAATTCAATTTATTAACTCTTGTCCTAATTGAAAACTAAGCACATAAACCTAATCAAACAGTTAATCAAATTGAACCCTAATCCTAAAAATAATTAAACATTGATATCAAGGTCTCAAAATGATACATCATAAACAAATTAGAAGAGACTTGAACGAATGAGGAATCTAATTAAGTAACCCTCCCTCACCATCAAGAGGTGGAGGTGGAACATTAGTGCGAGTAGGAGCCCGGACTACACCCTTGGATGCCTAAGAATATACCTAAAGAAGTGAATAACTTGTCTTTCCATTAGATGCCTAAACCTTTATATCCTAAGTGAGTATTCATCATGTAATATCTAATTAGGAGGGTATTGAAGCACTCTAACACCCCAATCCCTAACTAGATAATTATGTTAGGGTGGACTAATTTCTATTTATCTGGGGTTGGAAGTGCCTAAAAGTTCTTTTTGGAGACTGGAGATTTCCCTATTTGTTTCCTATTTTCCTGTATGGGCAGCCTAAATGTTTATTGCCTTTGTAGAATGGAAGTCCACATAAGAAAATATTGCCTTGTTCTATAAAAAGAAATACCCACCCCCTAGTGATATATAGTAAGATCTTTTTCCTAATTTTACTATAAATTTTTTTGGTTAGAAGATGATGATAGAAAAATTATTTAGAAGATAGGGATAAAATGAGAACCATCATTCCTAATGAAGATGTATTATTCCTTGATAAACCCATTTCTATCATAAATCAACTCTTCCATCCAAAAAATTAGTAATGAGAAGTCCCAAGTTTAAGTAATCAATGGAGGGCTCATAAAATTGATCAAGTGATCAATGGAGGGCTCATAAAATCCCTAGGTCAAGTAATCAATGGAGGGCTCATAAAATTTATCCCCAAGGGGAGATAAAAATCTCATTAAAAATTAGAGACAAGACACTCCTAAATACATATCATAAAAAATTCTTGCCAAGGTCTTAGCCTCTAGACTAGAAGATATCCTACCCAAGATCATTAACCCTACACAAAAGTGTTTTGTTAAGGATATTTATACATATTGGAGAAGTTTATAACCTATTGGAAGACTTTGGATTGGGAAACATTTCAAGGATAGAGTGTAGGCATGCTCAAGTAATTGATTATGAAAATGTCTACAAAAGGGTGGAATGGAGTTTCACTATGATGATGTTGCAAGCCTAGGATTCCATCCAATATTATGTCAAATGGTCTCCTCTCTTATGATTGGTGTCAAGGTTTTAGTAAAGAAATTAATGGGGTTAGATCATAATTTTTAGGACTCTCTAGATCAATTATGAAAGGGTGTCCTCGTGCATCCTCTTTATTTTTTATTATTGTTGACTCATTACATTATCTCCTTAGAGATAACCAGTTGTCTCTAAAAGTTAGAGGAGTTACTCTCCAAATAATTAATAAGTATCTAATGTATAGTTTTTTGATAATATTTGTATTCTTTTTAACTAGAAGAGTGCAACATAAGTCATTTAATGATTAAATTGGACCTCTTTTCTTTGTATCGGGTAGTAAGATTTATGTCTCTACAACTATCTTATTGGAGCTAAATATTGAATCCCCTACCTTATGTAGTAAATATGGTATTGGATGGAGATGTCATAATTAAGTGGTTAGGTACCTAGGGATTCCATTTGTAGTAAACCCTAACATATAAATTAAATGTATCTTTATATCAACAATAAAATCTTTGGAAAACTCAACAACTGGAACTCTAATTATCTCACTTTGGTTGGTAGAATTCAAGTATGTTAAAAGATTCTCTCCTCATATTGGGTGTACCTCTATTCTTGCTACTTATTTTATTTAAATCAGTTTGGTCTTCTATATAAATCTATTAGGAACATTTTGTGGTCACATGGAAAAGGAAATATGAAGAATCGTGCTACCAAGAGTAGTTCACATAAAGAAAGGAGATTAGTAAGTTGGAATGAAAACTTTAAGAAAGTTCAAGGGATTACTCTGGCAACAAAATGGATAGCCAAAGCTTCATAAGGTAATGAATTATGGATTATGATTAGAATTAGGATTATTATATGGTTAGGGATAGGGTTCACATGTATTAGTTCATTATCTGACATGATCTACACTTATAGTTTGCATTAAAAAGAAGATAATATTTAGCATTCAAACTACAATCATAAATACTTTTTAATCAAGTCATAATTCTATCTCTAAGCTTTCATTCTAATTGTAACCTTAACTCTCATCCTAATGCCATCTATTATATATCCTATAAACAATAGGACCATAATAAATATCTGAAACCTAAATATAATTCTAACTAAAACCATAATCTTAGGTAAATTCCCTAACATTAAAGGACCATAATCATTATAATAATCTTAAGCTTACCCATCATGAAAATCATTAACACAACAAAATTTTAAACCATAACCTTGTCATAATATTAACTTTGTTTCATCCTGAGATGAACATATAATCCATAATGAGTTCATACAATCCCCCAGTGTCACAAATAAGTGTACATGAAAGCAAAATTAGCTTGGTGGTTCTTGTTTTAAGAAAAGAAACCTTGAACTAACCTAGACATAGTTTTTTGGAGTATTATTTTATGATTAGACTTAAAAATTTGGTATTTAATGTTTAATTTGACTTAAGTGTTTAACTTTATTTATTTAATTGATATGATTTTAATAAAGATATGCACATTTATATAGATCTAGTTGATAAATTTTAGATTTAAATTTTATTAAATAGTAATTTTTTCATGTTTTATGTTGTGTATTTTTGTCATGTTTTATGTTTTAAGTTGTTTAAACCTATATGCAGATTATATTTGATGGACCCACCCCCACCCCCTCCCCCTCCTATGTAATTGCCTCTGCTCCCTCCACCTCCACCTCCACCACCTTCACCTCCACCCACACCTCCACCACACATCATAGATGAGCTCCATGAGACCATGAGGCGTAACCTCAACGACCTCATGCATGATATAGAGGCTATCTGACTTGAGAGGCACACCCCCCCCCGCCCAACCTACTACGTCTTGCAGATAGCATGCAAGGCATGATTGACCCCATCCATCATTTTGATTTGGACATTGATTCATTTAGATCGCGGAGGGAACGCATGCATGCCTTCTACTTTGATGGCTTATCATATAGATAAGTTTATAACCTACATATAGGTAAAGGGAATTTTAAACATTATTTTGTAAACCCTAAGATGGGTGAAGAATTTAATGAGAAGAAGCCTCACATTTCCATTAGGTGGTGTACACATCCACGTATAGCAACACATTTTTGGGAGTGATGGTGGATGGTATTTGACCATCCACCACACGCTAACCATGAGGTGCCCATGTACTTCATTAGGAATTTATGGGCTAAGTTTGAGTTGGGTTTGAAACCCAACTATTTTGATATGAAAGCATTTTAGGGGGCTGGTAGAGGAATGCCTCAAGATAGGCCTGGGGCAAAGTTGAGTGATAGAATGAGACATTGTAGGCAAGCTAAGCCCCTTGTACCTCTTCCTGTGCCTATTGTGCTTGCTCCTCACCATCACCGAGCAATTTCATCTGCTCTTACCCATTTGAGTGCCCTTTCAAGAAATTTAGTATAGTAGTGGGCGCAGTTGGTACATGCTCCTCCACTTGGACATGTTTGTACTAGCTGTGGAGGCATATGCATAGGCCCCTAGAGCGATCCCGATGCAGCACACGATGGCCATTATGCTGAGGGTGCAAATTTTGATGATGATGTATACGCTGCCCATGGTGATGGTAGTGACAAGATAGATGTGTCATCATTTGTTGACCTCATGCAATAGGGAGAGCCTGGAGAGAGTCAAGAGCAGCAGGTAAAATTTTAATTTTAATATAAATATAAAGTACACATAATTATTTACTTTCTACATACATGTGTAATTGTATTAACCATATTAATTTGTACTTTTGAAATAATAGAGGATGGATGATATTATTCCTCCTAGGAGGCAGTATACTCTTTTTCTGAGACCTATAGACATTGGCATCCCTTATATGGTATGCACTTTGAATTACAATATAAAAATGTACATTTGAACTCAAATTTAATAATATGTGCTCATATGTTCTTTTTATCTGATTTTGTAGGAATTGTCCGCATCTACATAGATTGATGTTAGTACAGGTCCTACTCCAGTTACCACTAAGGCACAATCTCAAATACATACAGTATGAACTTTTTATTGAAGACAAATAATTTGTATTATTTTTATGTATGTACATTATTATTAACTTATAATCTGAACAATTTTGACTCACATGTATATATATTTTATGTGTTTTGATTTTACGAACAGGAGCCATATCATACTCATCCATACAAGCCTCAATATAGTCTATTTTCAACTCCATCTTATGATTATCGTGCTAGCATACCTATAGACACATCTGTGACATTGGCTACCACTCAGGTATGATATATATATACATGTTAAATTTATAGTGTATAAAAAATGTAGTGTACAAATTATGTACTTTGTAATTATTCATGTATACTTAATTTTGATTAAACATTTATGTATCCATAATTTTAGGACTATGTCACCATGAGTGTTGCTAAGAGCACATGACTTAGCCAGATGGAGGTACCTACATCATCATTTGAGGTTAGTATTGTGATTTATGTACATAATGTATTGTTTATTATGCTCTAAAATCAAATTTTAAAAATGTATGTATTGTAAATTATAGGACCTCACCACTACTGCATTTGGTGGTTTTGATAGTGTGCCTCCTCCCGTTACTGAGGGACACCCATCTCATGTGGTATTTATTTTATTATGTAGTGAATATTTAATTTATTTGCAAGCTAGATTTTGAGACCCATCTCAATTAAGCATGTACATGATGAGATGTGCCTCATGTTACACTGGGTGATCCATCTACCTCACAGGGTGTCTGACATGACGAGATGTCTCATCTTACACTTGATGATCCATTTGAGTCCTCTTTGCATGGAGTAAAGAGGACATTCAATCAGATAGATTAGGTCTTGTTGGCACCTGTAGATTGTGTTTTTATGATGTATATTGTTTATGATGTATACACTTTGTGTTAGGACAATTAAAACTGTATGTTAGACCATGTATTTTTTCACTTCATAGATCATGTTATGACGTATGTTAGACCATGTACTATTTTTTTACGACTTCTTATCATGCTTGTGTATGTAGTATATATTATTATGTTTCATCATGTTTTAAGTATATTCAAACCATTTTCTTTATTCTGACATATTTTATTCATGAACATATGACGCATTTTGTAAGTATATATGCAAGATGAACAATAATTTTAACTATCTATAGAGCATTATTGGATAAATATCACATCAAATTTATGCATTGAGATTCATACAAATAAAATTGACTTACTAGATTAAAAAATGTATTGATAACATACCTAACAATGTATTATACGTGATCTTAATGTGTTGTTTGGTAATGTAAGACTCATTATCATCTAACAATACCTATTATGTGTTGGTAAACATATGAATACCTATCATAACTTATAACAGACATAATGACCTATTAGGACTCCTATGTCCCCTTAAGACACACATGTATGGATAATGTACCTAACAATGTATCATAAGTGATATTAATGTGTTGTTTGGTAATGTAAGAGTCATTATTACCTAATAAGACCTATTATGTGGTAGTAAACATATGAATACCTATCATAACCTATAATAGACATAATGAACTATTAGGACTCCTATGTCCCCTTAAAACACACATGTATGGATAACGTACCTAACAATGTATCATAAGTGATCTTATTTGGTAATGTAAGACTCATTATCACCTAATAAGATCTATTATGTACTAGTAAACATATGAATACCCATCATAACTTATAATAGACATAATGACCTATTAGGACTCCTATGTCCCCTTAAGACACACATGTATGGATAACGTACCTAACAATGTATCATAAGTGATCTTAATGTGTTGTTTGGTAATGTAAGACTAATTATCACCTAATAAGACCTATTATGTGCTAGTAAACATATGAATACCTATCATAACTTATAACAGACACAATGACCTATTAGAACTCCTATGTCCCCTTAAGACACACATGTATGGATAATGTAACTAAAAATGTATCATAAGTGATATTAATATGTTGTTTGGTAATGTAAGAGTCATTATTACCTAATAAGACCTATTATGTGGTAGTAAACATATGAATACTTATCATAACCTATAATAGACATAATGACCTATTAGGACTCCTATGTCCCCTTAAGACACACATGTATGGACAACGTACATAACAATGTATCATAAGTGATCTTAATGTGTTGTTTGGTAATGTAAGACTCATTATCACCTAATAATACCTATTATGTACTAGTAAACATATTAAGAATTATTAAAATGTATAGAAATTATTATGACATATTAGGACTCCCATGTCCCCTTAAGACACACATGTATGGATAATGTACCTAACAATGTATCATAAGTGATTTTAATTTGTTATTTGGTAATGTAAGATATAATCAATACAATGAATACAATGAGTAATGATCTAACATATAATCAATACAATGAGTAATGATATTTAAATTATCATGTACAAGGGATTTGTTTTTAATATTACAATCAATAGTAATTTGAAACTTCAAAAAAACATTAAATGAAACATGCTTGAATGTAAAAGTAATGGAACAAAATAGGAGGCCATTACTTAAATTTACAATTAATTTATAATTTATCAAGTGCATACCTTTAACTTTCAAATAGAAGTAAACTCTCATTTTTGAATTAGTTTGTACAACATATTTCACAATATATGTAAAACAATGTCAATGATATATTTATAGTTCAGTGAACTCAAAACATAAAATTGGTTCAACACATCTCTTCAAATGAGGTCCTATAAAATAAAATTGTAAAACAAAAACACATGTTAATAAACACATAAATTAATATTCAAGGTATTTGAACTATGTAAATATATGTGTAATTTGTATGTACTTACTATGTGAAATTGCACAAGATGTTGATGTTCGATCCACTTTAACATTTAAATTTGCATAAATTGTAATTGAGACCTGAATAAGAGGTATATAAGTTCTCTAAATTGATATTGACAACACAAACATACATGTAATTGAATTATATAAGTACACACACACACACACACATAATACAATAATGAAAAAACTTACATGTGTTTGATTTAAATGTAGTCATCCCACTATACCATCTGCATCCTCTCTCTTTTGCAATGCATCTATGATTGTCTCATGCTCATCCATTGAAATTGTCCATAATACCTTATTGGCAGGTCTCCCTTTGTATCTTTCTAATTTGATATTTGTTGCCACAACCAAATGAGAATAGTGTAAAATCTTATTTTCAATTTGGTAGTCTTCAAATGTTGGCAAACCATTTCTTCTTGTTAGGTATCTACGTAGCTAGGTGCTAGCTACAACTACAAACCCAATTGGATACTCAAAACCATCATCGTCTACTTGATGACATGGCAATTTTTTCTTAGGTTCCACACATCTAGCTAGCCAATACTCAGTATGTTCATCATTATCACTAGGTGCAATAACAACATAAACATGTCCTACAAGATAAGATAAAGTATAGAAACATTTTAATCACATGAGTGTACATATGAAAATTATATAAATTGAAGCACGAGATCACAAAAAAATCTAATTAAATTGTGCATACTAGGTTCTATGAGGTCTGAAATATGATCATAGTCTTCTGATGCAAAAGTAACATTCTAGCCTTCATTTACTATTTCATCTTCAAAATGCATGTCAGTAGGTGCTAATGATCTTTGTTGCCAATCTTCAACCCATTGTGTATTGTCTCATTCTTCCCATTCACTTGCAAGACAAAATTGACAAAAACAAGCAAGCTCCCTAGTCCATATAGTCCAAGTGTTAGAATCTGAACTCCTAAATGAATGCCATTTAGCTGACCCACTAATTGTATCATAGTCATATCTCATGTGCATTTTTGAATTTATCTTTTTCTTCAAATTTTAATTTCTCTCTATTAAGGGCTCTCTTCATGCATGCACTAACACCACCATGTTCTCCTTTACCATGTCCACCCTCAAAAAAACTCCACACATGTTGGATGTTAGTTTGCCTATGTGTCCTACTCAACCAATAGAACATTCTGGTATTCTTGAATTGTCCTATACAATTATCTCACCATATCCAATGTTGTGTCATTTGAATTTGTCTCTCTTTTAAATTATCATAAAAGATCTTGAAACAATATTGGACAAACTCAGATGAATGGAGTTGATTATGAGTTATATAAAAATGGTACTCTCTCAATATTTTTTGATCCTTCTTTGTACTATTAGGTGTATGCCTATGAACTATATGAACATAAATTGTTACTTTCACTAAATTGTAATATTGTGGTTGTACCTCTTCTTGCAGTGCAAGTGTCTAGTTCTCTGCAAAGTCAACAACTGAAAGTATAGTACCAATTGGAAATGTATTCTTACATATGCGAAATTGTCCATCAAGCCATCAAGAATATTGAGAGTGTTTAACATATTTTGGTATGATCATACTCTTAAAATCATCCATAAATGCATGACAACTAACTTTATCTATAACTAGATCACACCTTCTTCCAATCTTCCCATCCTTCAATGGATATTCAATAGTTTTGAATCTTTTTACCTCAACTAATTGTTGTCCAAAAGTAGTCAAAGCATTTTCATGCAAACATTCATCTAACAAAGAAAGATTGCCACACATATCACATGTACTAGAAAGACATGAATTGAAAATAAAGTATTGATCATTAGGTGGCTTACAAAACAAACTTGATATGACATATTTTATAGTTTGAGGTGGTATTTTTATACCACATTCCTGCAACATCTCTTTACTATGCATGGTATCACATATAGATCGAAATAGATCATAATGGTAACAAAATTGAATATAAGTTTTACAAAAACATGTGATTCTTTCCTTGTTAATCCTTACATACCATGGTTTACACTTTTCAAAAGATTTTTGACTAATGTTAATATTTAATACCTTACCATCTACAAATTTTTAAAACAATTTAGTTTGAGTCATGTCCAAAAGGTGTTTAGGATGTGGATCACATATTTTTGACCCAATTCTCAATTTAAGAACATCTCTTGAATTAGGTAATACTCTTGTATTATCATGCCAAAAATTTTCAATCAAACTTTTGATTTCACTAGTAAGTTTCATATCACATATCGGGAGTCTACCACTACAAGTCAATAAAATATTTGCTGGATCACATTCAAAGTTAACCCTTCTCTTTATAGCTCTTTCTAAATTCTTACGATTCACATTAAGATATCCACTTATGTTGCTAATCAATCTTTTGTTAGATGTTGATTTGTTAACTAAAGCTGTTGTTATTGCTCATCGTGCTGCATTCTTATCTTTAGACCGACTTCTCTTTTCGATAACATCAAAGGCACTAGCAACAGTGGATACAACTTGTTTTAAAGAATCATTTTTATTCTTGGGTTTTGCATACATTCCCAACCTTCTCATTGCTTTTCGCATTTTAGACATTTTAATTAGTTGCAACATTAGCTGACATTGAAACCCAAATTTCTTATTATAAAAAAAAATGCCTATACAATCTATTAGCATGTGTCCTAGTTTATCTCTATGAAACCAATCCCTCAAGATTATCTAACACATCATTAGGAATATGAAAATTATGTTCAAACAGTTTACTATCATTCTGACATGTTTGTTTAGTAGTTGGTGTTTCTATGTCTACATTCATTCAATTTTCATTTTTAGACACTTTACTATTTTCATTGTTATTTGGTATTTGAATATCATTTTCAAATTTTCTTGGTATTTCTTTCGGGGCATGCATTTCAATTGGATTTTTTTTATGCATGATCATTTGACAATTGCTTCTCATGAAGAAAATCTAAATCGTTTAAATCGTAACCTACTTCTAAAAAATCACCAATTTCATCACGAGAGAAAATTCGAGGGTTTGGAGACACACCTATATTGAATGCATGATTAAAATGTGCACCTACATTTTCTTGTATTGGGTTGTCTTCTTTGACCTCTTCATCCATTGTGGTATCCTTAATGTCTTTCTCCTTTGAAACATTGTTCAAGTCTCTAATTCTCTGTCTTCTCTCTCATTGACATCATGTTTCATTCTCTTTATTTACTATAATCTCCTCATCTGTCAGAAATTTTTCTTTCTTCTTTCTTCATTGTTTTGATCCCATGTTTGCACCAATTTTGAATTTGAATTAGTAGCTTGCAAATTGTATAAGAGGACAAGAAAATAGAATAAGCATGAAAGAATTCATTGTTATAGATCGAAATTGTTATTCAATCATTTCAATCATTGAAACTCAGTCTGTGGGGTAGCTTTTGGGGTCCAAAGGGTACATTAGAAATGAGTACCCAATTTCTTAAAAATTGAGTACCCGATTCTTTAAAAATCGAGTACTTGTTTATAAATCGGGTACCCAATTTATAAGCAATCAAATACAATAGTTGAAAGCAATCAGGCACCCGATTTTTGAATTACAAATTGGGTGCCTGATTCTTGAGACATGAGCAGGAATTTGGTATGGCACCTAACTTTTGCATGGGGTTTTTCCTTGGGGAAAAGCATGGCATAGGCTTGGTCCCACCAAGCAATGCTTTTATGATTTTTTTTTAATCTAAAGTATTTAATTGACAATTTCTAGTATTGTCGTCATTTTTTATAGTCGTCCCCATTAAATTTTTTGATGAGACAAAAACCCATTATAGGTCTTATTGTTCTAATTTCAAAAATATAAATTTTATAGTGTTATTAGTTTATTTGCTATTTTTCCATTATTTATTAATCAAAACTATCTCCTAAATGTTAAAAAGTGACATTCACTAAAACTTTAATAACTTTTTAATTTTATAATTTTTCTTAAATTAATTTATATGTCATCAATCTACATACAATTCTTTTGATGTTAATTTTTTTTTTGAAAAAAGTGAGATTTTGATCAAATTATGGTCCATACACAAGAGGTTTTAAAATTTACCTTTATAGCCAATTAATAATTAATAATAAAAAATTAAGGAAAAATATTGTCATCAATCTTAGGTGTATTAGGTAACTCCCTTTAAAAGGATTTGCTAAAATTCATTTATTTGTGTCAAATTATAGTGTCCATACATGAGTGTGGTATGGTCCTAAAATAGGCATTTTGAAAAAGTGGTTTTTAAAGATCCATACCCAAAAAAAATCTATCATATGGGTACACAAATAAATTAGATATTTAAAAACTAGATTCCGAACACTAAAAATTTTATTTCTTAAGTTTTTTTATATTCAATCTCTAAATACCTCAAATTTTGACATCAATTGACAAAAAAATTCAAAAACAGGAAAAACACTTCCACTTTTTGGCCAAAAGTGAGACCCAACTTCTTGCACTGACCCATATATCCTAATTAGTTACATAATTCTTAAAGAGTAAATGTATAGTTCATCCTAATTTCTATAATTAGTTACAAATCACAATTTAAACTTGACAAGTTAAATGAAAGAGTACAAGTTCAATATAATTAGTTACAAGTCCTAACTTCATCCCTTTGAGACAAGTGTTCATATTTCTTCCCCTCAAGGCACATTTCCTAATTAGTTGCATACAGTTCTTAATTTCTATAATTAATTACAAATCACAATTTAAACTTAACAAGTTAAACAAAAGAGTAAAAGTTCAATATAATTAGTTAGAAGTCCTAATTTCATCCCCTTAAGATAAGTGTTCGAATTTCTTCCCCTCAAAGCACATGTTGTAATTAGTTACAAATCAAAATTTAAACTTGAAAAGTTAAATGAAAGAGTAAAAGTTTAATATAATTAGTCACAAGTCCTAATTTCATCCCCTCAAGATAAGTGTTTGAATTTCCTCCCCTCAAGGCACATGTCCTAATTAGTTGCATATGAATTCCTAAGTTCTATAGTAAGTTACAAATCACAATTTAAACTTGACAAGTTAAATGAAAGAGTACATTCAATATAATTAGTTAAACCAAATTGAAAATTGAAAATGATCAAGTTCAATCAAATTTCAAATTTCAAATAGTTCAACCAAATTTCAAAATGTTCAAGTTGTTTCAAATTATAAGTTGTTTCTATCTCGTATCAAGTGGGTTAGCTCATCGTTAGATAACATTTAATATTTTCCCATGATCATCAATATTGAGCCTTCACTTACATATTCTAGGTCCTTTGACTAGATGAAGAGTTAGACTAGTGACAATAACATGGTTACTATACTGATATACCTTATTGTTAGGTTGATAATTAGTGAAATGAATCCTATTTTTAAGTACTCTTCTTTGCTTCAAATATCTTCTTTGTACAACAATAGAACCTGCATACACATTGAAAAATATCATATAGATTAATTAATTAATTATTGAATATATGTACACACACACACACACACACACACACACACACACACACACACACACACACACACACACACATCAATCAAATAAGTTAATAAATTTGAATTCATAAAAAAAAAAAGATGTACATACATGATTCAACTATATACTAACCTGTGGGAAACATAATTCCATCACTTATTTTAGTCTTTGTTAGCTTCTCTCTTTGTATGGTGCAACACAATAAATAATAGCTAAACACCTTCTATGTTTTTAGATTATGTCATGATTACAAAAACATTGCCAATATGAAGTATATGTATAAATTTCATGTGTCATGTACATGAGTATATATTATATTAATTAACCAAAATTATGAAACAAATACATGTATACATACGTACATACAAACTTTGATCAATCTTGAAATATGGTCATAATCACTAGAAATCAATGGAATATCATCATAGTTTTCATCCTCAAAATTATTCATATTGATAGCATCTAGTGGCTTCAAAGTCCATTCACCCACATATCAAGGTTCTTGACTAATGCAACCATCATAGTTTTCATCAATCCAATTAGGACAAAAGCATGAGTATTCTCTTGTGTACAATGACTGCACATTACTATCTGTAGTCATAACTGAATGCAAAGATCATGTCTTCTCTACCTTCTTGCATGGATGCATTGATCTTCTATCGACACCTGAATGTAAGGTCCATACATACATATTAAAAATGAGTTTTAAACATGTGTGTACATAATTTAGTTATCACCTAACATATTAAATATAAATTTGATTCAATTTAAATATTCAAATTAATTTATACCTGATACCTCCCAAAGCAATCTGAATGGTATGACTTGATCCACTTGTGATGAAGTGTTATCTATGTACCATTAAAAGTGTTTTGCACCACTCAACCACATCATGAGAATTATTAATACGATATCATTTATAGTCCATTTGATACTTTCTTAAAGCATGTTTGATACAATCTCCTGCACCATCATGCTCACCCTTTCCATGTGCACTCTCGAAAAAACTCCAAATGTGTGGTATGTTAAGGTATTGATGATATCTACATAATGCATCAAATGATCTAGCTGATTTAAATTATGTTGCACATCCATCTAACCATACAAAATGTTTTTCTATTTTTATGCCTTTATTTTTCAAATATTCAAAAAATGTCTTAAGACAATGTTCCACAAAATGTGTGTCATGTTCTTTGTCATCACTAATGTAAAAGTGATACTATTTTTTAATGACTCATGCTTGATCTATACTTTCTACACCATCCAAATCAATTTGTGCATGTTGATAAGATACTTGAACCATAATAGTAACCTACTTTGTAAAGTAGTATTCCACTTGAAGTTGTTTTTGAAAAATGAAAGAGTAATTCTCTACAAAGTCAACAACAAATAAAATTGTTCCAATTGGGAAACTTTCTCTTAGTGTTTGAAACTGTTCTAGTTTCCACGTAGCACAAAAAAGCACGACGTATATATGGTTTAATCAATTTACAAAAATTTGACATAGATTCTCCAGCAGGTATCTCATCCTCTACATATTCCAACCCATTGACTCTTTTCCAACTTTTATTTTTGACTTTATGATAGTGAAGAGATCTATCTGTTTTGTAATTTTTTCTTATTTAAAACAGATGATAGTATCACTCTTCATATAATGGATCTATCTATAGATCTAGTTTTTTCCCCAATGGAATGTAACACTTCCTTAACACTTTCAACAATATCTTTTTATAGTTTAGAAGTCTTCCTTGTTAGAGAGAAAGGTTAATTCAATTTCATTAATTAAATTACCTTTTCTCCCTTAAGATTTTGCTGTATGCAGTTTTACATTCACATTTAATAATTAATTTACCTTTTAGGTTACCCTTTGTACCTTTTATGTTGCCCTTTTGGGTTTCGATCTCCTTGTATAAGGATTGATCTTTTGTAGTTATTTTACATCTTTTCTTTATCTGAGAATACATTTGCATATTTTTTAGAGAAAACCTTTGCTTCCTCTTGTCTTTTTCTTCTTTGTGATAAGTTTTATACATGCAAGTATTCGAGGGATTCATGGATTTGTTTTGCATTTTACTCAAATCCTTCATGATATTAGAGCTAGATCTGCTATAGCTTGTTCAATATTTGGAGGAAAAGGAGATCGAGGGTTTGATAGATTAGATATGGAGATTTTTGGGTATTTTTGTGAAAATAGAAGTGTCTCTAAAAGTCAGATCACTTTGAAGCCAAATCAACCTCATGGTCAGACTCAGAAGGTGTTAAAACCCCCATTTTCATATAAAGTTTGTCCATTTTGGACAATCTTGACCCAGGAGGTAAAAAAATTTTGCCCATGTGATTTTTACAATTAAAAAAAAAAAAAAAAGGTTCGTAGGCCATTTTTCAGCCCATAGCCCCCTTTTCTAGTGTCAGGTAGTGCTTTTCGACACTACAGAGGTGCCTTTCGACACCGCTGAAGTTATATTGACCTATGAAAAGTTACTGGTTGTCACCTATAGATTTTTGGTCACCACTTGAAGATTCCATGTTGCTACCTAGAGACTCCTGACCTGCCACCACTGGCTTCCCAAGCACCACCATGACCTTAGCTCTGCTAGTGGTGCCACCACAGGACTCCACCTTCGCTCTGCCTCTACTCTACTTGGGGGTATTGGTATTTGGGCCCATTGCCATGCAGATGCCATGTGGTAGTCTTTTTTTCTGGGATGACCCCCTCACTATCAAATTTAATCTAGTAATGTGCTAACATCAACACTACATCATAGCCCCTACATGCCCTTCAGGTCCCCTTTTGGACCAGCTATTGGTTTTTTGGTCGTATCATGAGCATATAAAGATCTTTTTTCAAACCAAAAGAAGTGCCAAAAAGCTAGTTCCGAGATGGAGACAATGACATAGGAATTTTCTGTTTTTGATGCAATTTGGTTTCCTTTTTGGGAAGTTAAAGCTAGGTGTTATGTTTTTCACTTCGGAGGGCATATCTTGAGCATCCCAATTCTATTTTTCAATAACATTATATTTTTGGAAAGCTTGTTCAGTACTCTTTCTAGAAATATTGGTTTGTCTTCTAGATTCTACTCCAAGCTCTTTCTATTATGATTTTTTCTTTATTACACTATGGTGGACATTTTGGGTGTTTTAGGTCTAGGGATCATTTTCATGGTATGAGATTTCTTCTTTTTGGCTGTACTATCTGTTGCAACAAATCTTTTCCATTTTTGATCATTGTTAATATCATTTGTAAGCATGTTTATGCAGACACATTGAGATAAAGTGTCACTCCTTGCATTTTTGGGATCTTTTTCATCACTATGACTTATTCTACTTGCATTACATTATAAAGTGCCATGGGGTCATAGTTGAACTTGCCTTTTAGTGCCCTCTTCCTTTGTTAAGTGAGTGTCCCTTCCATGATGTTAGCTCCATGATGTGTCGATTACACATGCCTTTATGGGTGTCTATACCTCTTTCTCACTCTCGATGTTCTTAGTTCTTTCTAGTTTGCAAGAGTTATTGGCCCATTTTCTCAATTGCCTTTCACCTCACCCTTGTCTACATTGGGGGGGGGGGGTTCTTCTATTGTTTCTCATTATTTCTTGGTTTGATTGATTAGCTCTTCAACCTTTAGTGTTTCATACCATCTGTATCTTCGAGTTCAATTGTTTGCCTTTGTTTGCTTCTTGATTCGATGTAGATTATAGTCTTCTCTACCTGGTTAGGTTCTATTTCAAAGGAGGTTCTATAGATCAGCAGTTTATTATTTTATAGAGTTTGCAACTTCTTCATGCTTCACTAATGTTTCTTCATGATTTCTCTTTGTTCCTATTTTCTGGAACATTCCTCTAGTTGGAGGCTTCTATAATCCTTCGCTAGGTTTTCAACGATCTCTTTTTGGAGTAGAGTTTTTCACATTGGATTTTCTCTATTTCTCCATTTCATAGAGATTTGGTTTTGATTGGGTACCTTATTAGGCCTTGTTAGTGGGACACAATTTTTCTTTTAGCATTGCATTGTAGTTTTCTTGCCCTTTCTAAGTTGTTTGTAACTACATTGTTGCTCATCTTAAGGTGGGGTGTTAGAGAAAAAGGTTAATTTTATTTTATTTATTAAATTACCTTTTCTCTCTTCTTAAGATTTTGATTTATGCACTTTTGCATTCACATTTAATACTTAGTTAGTAATTATTAAATGACTTTTACCTTTTATGTTACCTTTTCAAGTTTCGATCTCCTTGTATAAGGATTGATCTTTTGTAATTATCTTGCATATTTTCTTTATCTAAGAATATATTTGCATATTTTTTAGAGCAAACCCTTGTCTCCTCTTGTCTTTTTCTTCTCTATGATAGGTTTTCTACAAGTAAGTATTAGAGGGCTTCGTGGATTTATTTTGCGTATTGCTCAAATCCTTCATTCCTCTTTTTAATACTTGTATCTATATCCAATAGTTTCAATGGCTCTTTTAATTCATCTAAATAAGAAGTGGAATTAATAATAGTTGAGTTTTCTCCACTATATCAAGATTCTCAAATTGTACAATTATTTCTTTAGATTTTTTATTCAATTTCCTCTTCGTAGTATGTGTAGGTTGACTAGCATATTCTCTCAGATTTTCTATATCCATTTCAATAAAATGATCTATGTTTCTATGATTAATTTTTCTCATGAATCTTTGAGCTAGATTAACATTCTCATTTGTTGTTTGATCTTGGGCTGCAAGAAAAATTAAAATAAAGACTTAAGATAAAGTATTTTCAGGGGACATATGTGTATATATACAACAAATGAACTATTAAATACAATTTTATCTAACCTTTAGATGATCCTTCTTAAATATCCATTTCTTCATCTTCAATTTCCTCCATGTCCAACATTTTCATCATGTACTACTGCACACATAGGATATCAAAAATAAAATCAAGCAAGTTTGTAAGGGGAAATGTCTCTAAAATAAAAAAAATCAAAGATATAAAGTTTTCCTAGACCTAGAAATCTAGAGAGAGATTGTACTTGCGAGAGATGCACATGTACATGTTTGAACATGGGTTGAACCTTCTCCCACCTCGGTAGGTTGTCCAAGTTGGCTACATCCTAAATAAATTCATAATTTAGAAGACCATAATGAAAATGAACCCTAATTCAAAATAGTCATGATTTAAGAAATCATAATGTAATAAACCCTAACCCTAAGTATTCATAATTTAAATTGAATCATTATTTAATAAAACCTTATCCTAAATATTCATTATTCAATAAACCCTTAATATTAAGTTAATAGTAACCCTCATTTAAGATTTACCATATTCCTAATTAGATAAACCCTAATCCTAACTATATACAAAAAGTCTAGAATACGATTGTACACTATAAATTAAACATGCATTGGAAAAAAATTGCACGTGTACCTTGCCTCCTCTAGTATGCTACTAAAGTTTTTAGACAATTTTTATCTTCTTGTTTGTGAGTTCTTCTTCATGCATAGTTACTTGCTCTTTTATCTTTATTGCCCATGTTGTAAATTCTTCTTCCAAAATTCAAAAATAGATAAGTTGTAAAATATTTCCTCCTTCCAAATTGAATTGTGAATTATCTAATTTGATTTGAATGTTAAAATTGAAAACAAATGATTATAATTTATATGAGAATTTTTATTTATTCGTTAACACTTTGAATGTTCTTTACGAATTTAATAGGTATTGGTGTGTGTATGTGCCAAAGTACTACAAGGAAAAATATACAACACCTTTAGATCCTTTATGCAGGGAGAAATTGATCATACCAAAATATTATATGTATGGGAAAAAAGTGGCCTAGTAATGACAGAAAGGTCAAACTTGAATACAAGTTTTTTGCATAAAATAAATTGCATGTATCATATAATTTTATGCATTCCTATTATGATAAAAGTGATTGTGATCTTCTTCTTGTTTTCATTATTGGTATGGCCATGGCTCTTAGAATGTCTCATCCATAATTCTACATAGTCCTTGAAGAGTAGTTCTACTTCAAATCTAGTATTGAACCAATCTTGTCTCAGCTTATGTTGCATCTCTAAGAACATATGCTCTTGTTCACTGTGTTTTTCAAACCTTGTAGATTTTTTTTACATCAAGATGTGTGTGATAATGTTGTGTATGGTGCCTCTCATTGACATGATTAGCATTATTTTTATTTTTCCTTTTGCCAAGAGCTGAAGTATTTTGCTGATTTGTTGTTGTTCTTTTTCCAAAGTCTCTTTCAGCTTTTGTTGTCCTCTTGTTAACAATCATAACAATAACATCATCTTCATTCTTGAATCCCCAATCGTTTCTAATGAGTGGGATCTCATCATATATCTAATATATTCCAAGAAGCTAGCAAGATCACTAGCTCTGATACCACTATAATGTATGAATGGTGTAAGGTACCAGAATCACCCTCACATGAATTTTTTTTCCCTCCTTGCATATGGACAATTCCACTTGTAAGAACACTTCTCTCTCTGGACCTATATGATGAACACACTTCCCCCATTTAATATGGCCTTTTCCTCCATGTATAGAACTAGGTCCTCACTCCACACTCATATTTAAAATAGTTAAATAATTCACTCAATATGATAATTTTTCCTTTGCCACCTATACAACTAAGTCACCATGTATGATAAATTATTCCTTCTCCACATGACAATATATGTCTGTAGTGAACATCCATACCTATACAATATTTAAATATCACCCCTCCATTACTAATAAATATTAGAAATAAGAAATAATTATGTATATTTCCAAGCAATATTATGGGTGAACCCACAATAATGGGTTCCACTTTAGTGGGACGAACAAAAATGAAAAAAATTGCAAAATGAGAAATTGAGTTTACCATATGTTCGTGCGAACTTTTTTTAATTATTTTCATGCAAACATATTTCATATGTTCAAGCGAACATATGCGATATATATGTTCATGCAAACATGATTTGCATGTTCACGCGAACATATGTTCACGCGAACATGGTAAACGTGTTCGCACGAAGGCCATGTTCACACGAACATGCAAAATCACAAAAATTTTAACCTTTTTTTTTTTTTTTTCTCTTTTGACTACCATAATTGCAGAAGAATGATCTCCTACTATAAAATAAAAAATATCAAAATGTGCTACTCGGAGCAAGCTTTCCAATGACTATAATTTTATTACATAATTTAATCATTAAGACTTTCAAATATGAGTTTAACTCATTATAGGTTCATTACCGATTGAACATCAACTGACTTTGACACCTCGGGAAAATTAGTAAATTAGGTCAAATTTTTTTTGAAAAATATGGAGGCACTGGTTTATTGAGATACCTTTCTATTGAAAAAAAAAAAATGGTTTATGATAAATTGACTTCAAATTATCTGTGTCAAACGGAACGTATGTCTGAATTACAGTTCATGTCACTTCAAAACTTCATAAACTATACAATATTCAACAAAAATAAACCAAACCAAATGCAGACACTGGATATTGATGTTACAAATCCAACACCGAAAGAATTACTTCATTATCATTTCTAGAAAAAAAGTTATGTGTGTCAAACGGACTGTCACTTTTTAAAATATTGAATTTTATTATGTACCACATTTTAGTAGAGATAAAAAAAATTGACATAAATAATTTTTTTTTTAGATTAAAAAATATGGTTACAAAGTAGGAACAAAGTACTCAAAATCACTAGTTTATGTTATCTTGAAATTATTTATAGTTTTGGAGATATAGTCACTTGAACGTGACGTTTGTTGCAAAAATATTGATTTCAGTGTCAAAATTGGTCAAAAAGTGGAACCCATTATTGTGGGATCACCCTTATATTCATCACTCTATCTCATGTATTATGCCAAATAGATGGCCCTTAGGTGCATGTCACCAATCACAGATACAAATTGATTCACAAGTGAAACTTGGAGATGAACAAAATACAACAATGATTAAATGTTGTGTTATTACTTTTATCCCTATATAAAATTTCTTCCCAATAGTTGGGATACCAATAATAATAGATATAACCTCTTCATCCACAATAACTTTCCTATCAACTATAACCATTCTACATATCCCATTCCTTATGAATATTTTTAGTAATGGTAGGGTTACCTCTGTGCAGATGCTCCATGAACAAGGTGAGGTTGCATGTATGCAAAATTTCCCGCATCTTGGGTCAGGCCTTCCGGTTGTCATACAAGGCTAGTTCCCTTCTTTTCCTCAAACCTCTTATAGTTGTAGTTAAAAATTTCTCATCTTCAAGCTCAAATATAGTATTCCCAATGTAACAATAATCAATAGGGTAACCCCAAATACCTAAAAATTGTACCTATTAAGCTTGGAGAGGAGGAGTTCACCTAAAAAGTCTATGAGATAAAGTTGAAATTATTACAATGTCTGTCAAAAGGACACTTGCCTTTCCTTATTTTCATAACTTGATCAAGTTGAAAGGATATAGTAATAGTCATTAATAACTCCAACTTTCTCATGTATTCTATCATAGGTGAGTCTTGATGTCATCAGGAAGATCTCTCTCTAGATACCATGTCTTGGATGTGTTGGATTTAACTGCCACATTTACCCAAGAGTTATCTATGATATTAGACTCTGTATAATCATGTGAAATATATAACATTTTTCAAAAGTGTGTAAAATAGCCTTTGCATTATAGATAATATTTTAGATGACTTAATATTGGAGATTAAGACCCTTTAAACATATAAAAATGTTGTTAAGGGTCCCCTTCTAACCAAACTTTAGTAAATCCCAAGTTCTTAGCAATAATAAGAACCTAAATGGTGGCCATAGATTTTGCAAGGTGTTTAAACTAACTTACCATGAGGAGCATTGCAACAATAAGAGAATGTCTCAAATGGTTTCTTAATGCTCCCCCAGAGACAAAAGCCTAGGATTATCTTTGGCCACTGCATCAAAATTTTCTTTATCCAATCCTTTGGAGGGAACTTCCATCTACCACAAGCTCTAATAGAAACAAGTTGTTACCATTAAAGCATGGATTTTTTAGAAAGAGAATTGAGGGACAATAGACCATAAAGTTCACCAAAATAGGCGTCATAATGTTATTGAAGACCACACGTGGGAAAATATTTTGATCTTTGAAAAATCTATTGTTATGCTCTTTCCAAATATCCTAGAGAACATGAGGAAGGATTAAAGACCATGATTTGTGGGCCTCCACAACTTGGTTGGGAGAGGACCATGTGATAAAGCAGTTTTCAATAGTGCTAGGAAAAATTTGGTTTACATTAGCCTTGCTAAGAATGAGGGACCATATCTCCAAAGCAAAGGGGCACTGGATAAAGATGTGGTTAATTGTTTCCTCATCATTCTTTCAAAGGTAACATCTATTTGGCAATAAAAACCATATCTTGCATAAATTATTTATCGTAAGAATTTTGTTATGCAATAAAAACCTTATATTGTAAGAATTTTGTTCATGTGTAGTGCTACTTTTTAAAATTTTTAATTTCTATTTCTTCTCAGTATTATTTGTTGAATATGTTTTAATGTTTGTTGGTTTTTGTTGTTTGTTATCTACTATTGTCATTGTCATTGTCACAAAAGGTAGGAAAGAGTTGACTAAAGGCTTGGAGGCATCATATTTGTTTGACTTCTTGATTTAGCTAATGGGTTAAAAGAAATTGGTCAAGAAAATTAGTGAATAAATCTTCCCCATATTTGCCAAAATTGCATGGATTTTTTATTCTTAATCGGTTTGTATGAATTTAGGACCTGTTTGGTTGATCGAATAGGAATAGAAAAATTGGAATACAATTTTTATTTTTTGTTTGGTTCATCACTGGGAATAGAGAATAGGAATATGTATTCCCATTTTGCCTCTAAAATGAGCTTATAACCATTCCAAAAAATAGCTGTTATTGGAATAGCCATTCCTATTCCCAATATTACATGCCTATTCTCCATTCCTATGCCCATGGCCAAACGGACCCTTATAGAATTTATTTTGAAATTTTATAGACTTTTGTTACGTAATATTGTCATTTGAGAAAGTGTCAAGATTTTTGCTTTGTTTAACTACGGTGGCTCAAATATGACGACCTTATTTTAAAGACAAGGAAAGAAAGAACTTGCTTGAAAATATTGAGATTCAAAATGTAGCAAAAAAGTTCATTCAAATCATAATAAAAATCCTTACAAAACCATGCATAATAAAAATCGTAACAAAACCATGCATGACACAAAGTTGTAAAAGAAAAACAATATTCATTCCGTGTAAACTTATCATTATGCTGGCATAGAGAGATTCTTTATAGATTTAGTATTGAAGTCTAGAACAAGATCGTCTTCTATCAAGAAATATAAATTTAGATGGCATGATAAGAGTAGTATTCCATATAGTCGAGATGTATAGATTCAGGTGAGACCTAATTTTTAATTATTCATTTCATTGCCGAATACTCAAAAGAAAAGGATATACACTCCTCTCTTTATTGCATATGTAGCCAATTGAAAAAAAAACTGGCTAACTATATAAACGGTTAAAATAGAGCGAAGGCGTCGAAACCGTCAAATAGAAAGGCTCTGTTGAACGTCGAGAATGGCCCGCGCGGATTTATTGAGATGATGGCTCTCCTCCTCCGTCAAATGTAAATTAACAACGCCCAGCACACCTCCTCTTCCCAGCTGCGCAGGCAGGCTCAGAAAAACCTCTTCTTCGATCCCATGAAACCCCTTCGCCAGGACAGAAACAGGGTGAATCCTCCTCTGGTTGCGCAGAAGACTCTTGGCCAAATTAGCGGCGGAGTAGCCAATAGCCCAGGAAGTATACCCCTTCAGCTTAATCACCTCATAAGCGCTATTAACAACGGTATGATGAATAGCCTCGAGATGGTGCTTCTCATAGGGTATCTGATTCTTGTCCAGAAAGCTCAGCACGGGCATTCCTCCGACACTAATGGACGACCAAAGCGCAACGGAACTATCGCCGTGCTCGCCGATCATGTACGCCTGCACATCCTGCGCGTTCACATCCAGATGATCGGCGATCATGAACTGAAAGCGCGACGTATCCAGATTTGTCCCGCTCCCGATCACTCTGTTCGCCGGGAACTCCGAAAGCTTCCATGTAATGTACGTCAAAACATCCACCGGGTTCGACACAACCAGGAGTATGGCATGAGGGCTGTATTTTACTATCTGAGGCACAATGCTTTTGAACAGGTGGAGGTTGCGCTCGACGAGTGCCAGCCTGGACTCCCCGTCGCGCTGGCGAGCCCCTGCTGTAATGATACAGAGGTCCGATCCAGCGGAAATGGCGTAGTCGGTATCGGCCACGATCTTCGTGCGAGGGAGAAAGGCGGCGGCGTGCTGCAGGTCAAGCATTTCGCCTCTTAGCTTCTCGGGCTGTATGTCTACCAACACCAGCTCGTTTGTGAGCTCCTGCGTGAGGATGGTTTGAGCGACAGCCATTCCCACGTTGCCGACGCCGACGACTGTGATCTTTGTGTTTCTTCCGCTGGGTGAAAGGGGCCCGACGCCTTCTATCGGCTTGAAGAAGCTCCCGGCTATGTCTATTCCCAGATCGCCATAACTCGTGCTTCTCTTTCCCTTCTCCATTCTTTTTTTTCCTTTATCAAAACCTCTATCTTCCTCTGTGATTTGATTTTGATTTGGTTTGTTTGTACAAAATGAGTCAAGTAATATAGGCAGGCCTGAAGCTGAAGCTGACTTTGGCTTTCCTTCTACATGTTCGTGACGAGCACTTTGGTCTTCATTGCCGCCCACCACAGGCGAAACCAGCTTTTGAACTGCTTTTCACAGACTTTCTCTGCATCTTCTGCATCTTCGAGAACTGGGCTAGTACGGCTTTACCCAGTCAAATAATGCTCTTTCAGGTTGAAACGTTGCTATTTTTTAAATTATTAGTCCCTGCCGCCCATAGGCGGGGACTAATGTTTTCATTGCACTTTTCAATTACTAGTTGCCTTGGGACTGCAGCGAATGTTAAAACAATCTCACTAAAATCCTCCTCGGCCATGCATTTCCATTTACCATTATTTTCCAGTTCGATTTTCCTTCTATTTCTATTGGTTCCGGATGACTTTCCTGGTAGTCTTTTAAATTTTGTTTCTATAAAATCCACAAAAATGAAAACCCATCTGCTACTTGTCATATGCATAGCCTGCAAGACGTCCCTCGTGCATGTTTTACTACAATTACTTCTCTCACCTGGGTCCCTTCGTTGCCGTGGCCTGTGCTCGTTTTCTCAGAATGGGCGTCGTTGATTTGGGCTTACAACTGCACATCCTTTACTTCTTCCATTTAATGGTATGAGATTTGTTTTTTATCTGTTTTTTTCCAGATCGTAATTGCCAAAGCCTAGCGTAATTCTTCCAATTCTCATCTGCGGTTAGTTTTCTGAATTATTTTCATTTGTTTGTTTGTAGTTTCACATGATTTACAGTACACATTTTCATATTTTCTCTGGTTTTTAGGAGCTCGCTCAGGGTTCATTCTCTAAAATATTTTTAGACACCATCGATTTAATTGACATCATGAAACAACTAGCTCACAAAAATGTTCAGAACCATCATGAGGTGTCACAAGAACTGTCGCACAGGAGAATAGATGCATAGCTAACCAAAAATGACTTTTCCTTCCTTCACAAAACCCTCTTCATCAAAAGCAGTGATTTGTACGAAAAAAAGGGCTGAAAAACCCTCGATACTGCTTTCCGAAACCTTTCAAAATTGTAGAGGTTGCACAACTGTTTTTTTCAAAAAATGGAAAAAACAATTAATTTTTTTAATTGCTTAGATACTAAACTAACTGTGCCATTTACCAGATGAAAGTTGTGCCTTATTACATGGTTAGACAGACATGTAGTAGATGTGTTATATGTGATTTCCTGTCACGCTACTGAGAAAAACACATTGAGAAAACTCAAAAACCAAATGAGAATATTTTTCAAAAATAAATAGAAAATTTTAGTTTAATCAGAACTATCCTAGATTCCATGTGCTGCACCATTTTTGTGGTAAATCAAACATTTAGAAGTGACCTGCATCACCTCCAGGCCACTGCAAAATCTTGTTTTATGTGCATTTTTGTTTACAACATTTGATTTTTGCACCCATCCCCTATACCTGCGCATCTTTTGCACAAAAATGTGCATAACCTTTTGATTTTCCAATGAAAATCCACCAACATTTAGATTGTAGAGGCATATGTGAAAGCTCAAGTACCTCCCACTCATAAAACATAGGAAAAAGTGTAACACTGTGAAAAATAAATCAACATTATTGGATACTAGAGAACCATTTAATCATTGTTTAGTGTATTACCCTAGGCACTAGTTTTCGTGCTGTGGCATGAACTAAACACACATCAAAAGTCCCATCCTTTTTTGTCTTCTTATGCCTCTTCCCGTTTACTACCTGCCAACCTTCCTCCAACTTTTTCTACAGACGTCACCGTCTCCCCATTCGAACATCTAGAGCTTTCACCTATGTTCTTTCCTACTTCACCAAGGCTAAAAAGAGCATTGGGCCCATCTTTTCCAATGCTCTCGCACCCTTAGAAATATCTTTAAGACTTTGTTAATGAGGCATTGAGACCAACACAATCCACAACTAAAAAACCTTTGAGGCATTGAGACCAACACAATCCATGAATAACAAACCCATCTTAGCTCCTTATTTCAATAACCAAGTGGAAATCACATGCAGTCTGAGGTTACCATCAATGTGCACCCTCAGGAACCTATACATGCAGAAGAGTTGGCAATTATCCCATCAGCTCCGGTCATGTATACAAGGGGTTTTTCTCCTTCCTGCATCCTTAATTTCCAATCCACCCATTGTTCTACAATACCTAAAAGTCATTATTGACTGTGATTTAGTTTTGTAATTTTCAATCACAAACTACACCCATTTTCCTATTTTTCGTCATCTTACTTCACATTGCAATTTGTCCAAAGGGTTGGCTTCATTTAGAAATACTATTTACCTTAACTTGTGTAGGAATGTTTAACTAACCTTCCATCCATGCTCCAGTATTTAGGGTTTTCCTCTTTATTGTGATTTTAGATGTTTATATAGGTTCTTTCAATTGTTGACATTTCTTTTCCTTTCATCAAAATGTGCTCCTTCAAATCTTTCTTTCTATGTTACCTCTCCTAGCTCTCATTTATGAAAAATGCTTCTATTATTTATATAGTTTTCTAACATATTTCCCTTGAGAGCATGAATTGAAGCTTCAATGAATTTTCCTAGTTTTCTGACATCATTTTTTCTAATTATGTCTAGTTTCTTAGAAGACAAGCAATGTTTTAGCAATGAAGTGAATGTGCAAATGCTTAACTAATAATTGATTAAAAACAAAATTTCCCATCTCAAGTTCCTTAGGACATAAATAAAAAGGGGATTAAGTTTTGACATGACGAAAATGAATGAATTTGTGTGCTTTGTGCAGATTCTATTTGCTTATATGATACTAAGACTAGTGTTTGAGGAGTTAGAAAACATGCCTCCTATTTGGCATTCTTGGCTATAGACATCATGTTTTTGAAAGCTGAATCTTGGTCAGTGTAGGGTATTTAAAACATTTCTTTGACTAAAGGGTTTTGTCTGTATACTTGAACTGAATTTGCAACATTTTCTTCCAATATAGGATTCAAGTTGTGGATTTGAAGTTTGAGAATTTTTGGACTACATGAGATATGCACAGACTGTAATCAATGGATCTTGTCAGTGTTTATGTTGGTCCAATTTGAAATCATGCATTCTATTAATGTCATTTGTGCCTTTATAGGAAGACAACATTCTTCACATGTTTAAAAATATGCAATTCATCCCCAGGCTGTGATATACTTCCCTGACAATAGTACATTTATTTATTCAATAACAATCCTCGCAAATATTTTTGAAGTCTACACATTTACTGTTCCAAATTGGCCTTGAGTCTTACTTTCCTCTTATGCACTTTTCTACTATTATTTTGATGCTCATTAAATCACTCTTATCACAGGTATAGCTAATGCCTCTATCCAGTTTTAATTTTCATACATAGTAAAATAGTTTCCACTAAATTGGTTTGTTTTAATTGGGTACTCTCCCTGCATGATTTAGAGTCAACAAGTGCTTGTGCTGATGCTTTTCCCTATTCACTATTTTTCTCAACTTCTTTTCTTTAGTAACTACATGCATTTTTCTTTCCCCATTTATCACTTATCCCTATTCACTGTTTTTCTCAACTTATTTTCTTTAGTAACTGCATGCATTTTTCTTTCCCCATTTATCACTTGTGGATGTCTACAAAATTCTTTTCTTTATCCCCTGCATTGTTTTTTTTTCCACCAATTTTCAGTTTCATGTTATATATAAATTTGACCATGAAAGCTGCCAGCTTGATATGGAAATTTTTTGTTCAAACATATTAGTGTAAAATTTGAACTTCAAATAAGTATTTGATCATTACATATTTTACTGTTTTGTATCCAGTGTTCCTTAGTATGCGTCTTTGTTGATATTAAGGCACCGAAAGTAGTAGAAGCAACAACAAGGTTCATCAGCTATTATATCACCAACATCTGCAGATCAGCCAAGAATAGATTACAAAAGAATGTTTTTACTTGTCCACATTATTACCTTTACACAAATCTGTACACGATATTAACCAAAATAAAGAATTTAGGTGTCCACTGCCACATCAATTCACACAAAATATTCAAATAGCAATCCAAAAGCCATCTAAGGTACTAAATATGTGGCAATGTTCTCCAGCTAAGAAGACAGAGAGAAAATTATAGGTGAAGGTGCTCCTTTATTATTACCCCATCTCAAATAGGCCCATATTGACAACACACAGTAAGCTTTGAACACCTCCACAATTGGAGCTCTGCACATTGGTAAATTTGTTCCAATAGATACAAATTATGAGTATGTAAAATGTAAACACATTATGGAAGATTTTCATAACCTTGGATAAATACTAGAAGGATACAACATCTGGGTGCTTCCATTTTGTTCGATTACTTCTTTGAAATTTAGTTATTGTGTTGATGGTTGCCTCGCATTCTTTTTTAATCACGACAGCCTTATTTTTTTGATACTTTTTCTACATTTTTGAAATCTAATAAAACTCACTAAGGATCTTACATGTTTTTGTTTTCTGTAGACTGTTCATGCTCCCAGCATTTCTTCAACATTTCCATCTACAACATTTCAGGTAAGTCATCCATTACCATAGCCTTGCAATTTTTCGAAAAGGATATTTCTATACATGCTTTGTACATGCATGGTATTCATAGCTAAGTTCATTTGTAAATAAAACAAACAACATAAGTATTACAACATCTTTTGTAATTGCAAATGCTTTCTCTGCAACAGCCTTCTATTTGCTTAAATTTGATATTTCTAAGACCTCCTCAGCCTTAATAGTCAATATGTCACCAAAGAGATCATGCCAAACAAAACAGAACCCACAAACTCCTATCGTAGTAGAGTCATATAAGTCATCTGAATTAGCTTCCCAACCAGATATACTATCAATTGATCAAGCTCTAGAAAACCATCATTGCTTCCGCATTAATTCATTCAACTACATTGTTGGTGACTATTTTTTTGCCACAATACATGTCTTGCTTCATGGGCAATACACAGTAGATGAGCTTTGCAATGGACTTGTAAGCAATTTCTTGGAATCCCTACACAATGGTTGTCCTATTGCTCTAAGATGCTTCCAACATGAACTACACTCATCAATACTATATGACTTGCATGGCATACATGATCCAACCACCTACTTACATAGGATGTGAATTTCAGCAAAAAGAACAAATCTAGCTGGTGAAACAGGACTTTGGAGTGACACATTTTGCATTCATTGGCTAGGATGATGGTTGAAACTCCCTATATGCCTCTGATCATTAATGCATAGGAAACCATATCCACATTTCAATACAGATGCACCTCATCCACTACTATCGATACTTTTCCATGACACTAATCCGACAGCAAGGCATTATGAGCCTATTTTTTCAAGGAAAAGTATACATAATGCCCAACTAAACCCCCGACTAGACATCCCCATTACACATTGCACTTTAGAGAACACTTGGAACATTATTAGTCAAGCTTTTACCAACATTAACCTCTCCCGACTTAGCACATTCAGTGCTCCATGTGGCGAGAGCATGTTTGCTGCTATGGCCTTCCTAGCTGACAATCGGTTTGACGCAATGGCTTTACGATAATTCATAGTGTAGTCATTGGCTAATGCTATAAAAATTCAAGATACCATTGCCACATCATGCTTCAGATCATTGCAAGACCCTCATACAATGAATGGTCCTCTTGAACAAATACAAGTAATGATATCCAAGATTGGGATTCCATATTCTACAAGTGGCCTTGAAGGATCTGAATGTTGTTTACTATGGTTATCCCACATATTCTAGCTAACCATATATGTATGGTTAGCATCTCAACGACCACAACGTCATATATATTGCAATTGCCAAGAACCAAAGAGACATATTAACTTAGTTTGTTTCCCCAATAATTTAGGCCATTGTCATTACGAGCCATTAAGTGAAACAGTTACCAATGCTTCTACATCACAAGGTACTTACAACAATGTTGTATCAAGCATGCCCAAAGTACAAATTCCAAAAGTGTGTTTAATAGAGTCTACTGCCCGTCATTCATTACGTTTGTTAAAAACAACAATCTGCAACAAGGACACAAACAAAATGCAATTGACACAAGACAAATCTATTGCACCCAACAAATTTGGAAATAAAAAACACTCCCCTATACAAGGGAAAAGAAAAGCTAGCTTTCATAGGCCGAGGCGGGTACAGTACCTTGCTAAAGCTACACATGCAAGTACCACAAACAATGTAATTGACAAATCCATCAAGCTATACCTACGTAGCCTTCATGATGTATCCACACAATCATGCACTCTCTGTGAAATGCTATGCTTCCACAAGGACCTATACAAGGTCGACGATGCATTAGTACATGAATTGTCATTCATATCTATTTCAACTAACACAAAATTGATTTCATTAGGTCAAGCTATTTACAAGCGATGTATAGATTATGTGACACTTGGTAAAGTCCCTGTCTTTACATCGCCATACAACATGCAATGCAATACACCAATCGATTCCATTCATGGCTTGACCACATTAGAAGAAAGACTAGTCTCACTTCGAATTGCTTTTGCACAAATTCGACAACTAGGATACAAAAGGGCACAATATGGATTGAATGGTACAATCATCAATGTGCCAGTGGATTTTGATAAAGTCCAAAAAGCATTGCCTAGACAAATGGACGAAGCTATAAAAATAGTAGTCTAGCTAAAACGCAAGTTAGAATAAAAAAGTGCTTATGCACAAGGCAATGTTCGCCCTACACGTGTTATGCATGCCTTAACAAAGCTATCAAAAACATCACTATATGTGAAAGAGAACATTATGATCAACAGTGACTAGGAAAGCCTCTTTAACAAAAATAAAGAACACAAGCAACAAGACACAAAAGAAGACACAGATGTAGATGAAACATTAGCTGAATATGACGAAGAACCCATAACTGAATCTCTCATTCACTGGTTTAATGATGCACACTCTATCAAAGATCTTGACACAACCATAATTGAGATTGCTCCATCACAAGGATGTAGACCTCTAGGTATATTTCAGGATACCTATTCAAAAGAAATGAATTTCCCAACACTCTTTTATGGCTTTGCTCGACTAGAGCATATGACAAACAAGTTCTCGTACCAAAAAATAGCAAAATGGGAATTTATGCATAATCACAATGATTTCACCACACATATAACAAATATCTGTTTCAAAGAAATCAAAATCATTATCCACCAAATATCGTCATTAGCATGGGTCTGTATATGAAAAGGTGAGTTACAAGGGAAAAAGTTAACTGCAAAAGATGTACGTAACCCCACCAACCTAGAAAGACTTATAAGATCACCATTGGGGTTTCGCTCTCTAAGGAGCATTCATACTTCTCCTGATTATTTAGAACACACTGGAAAAAATATATTTGCAATGATAAGACAACTAGGCCCCTCGACTTCCTTTGTCACCTTGACAAGTGCAAAACATTTTTGGACTCCACTATGTAATGCATTGCGCTCGACACCCTCTACTATTGGGGATAGTGACAAATTAGAAGACAAAGGCCTAGACTTCAAAATTAGAAGAAACCCAGTCCTTTGCAGTCACTATTTCAACCACAGAATCAAGGTATTCCGAAAGATGATGCTAAAGAATCATAAAATATTTGGTAAAGTTTTAGATTACTTCTTCATAACCGAATTCCAAAATCGAGGAAATGAACATGTCCATTTCATGCTCTGGATAAAGGATGCGCCCGTATATGGACATTGCCCAAACACTGTCATCGAAAACTTCATTGACAAATACATTTCAACTGACACAACACTGCTAGATGCAAATCTATCAAAAATGCAAACACATCATCATACTAGAACGTGCAAAAAATAAAAAATTTCATCTTGTCAATTCAACTTCCCATTGCCCCCAATGAAAAGGATGACAATATTAGAGCCCCTAGCAATCACTACTAGCACCCTTAAACAAAAAGCAAAAAACATCTTTAAACAATTAGAAAAAAAATAATACACAACGGAAACTACTTTTCAAAACTTCTTAGATGATTTACAAATAAATGAAATAGAATACATCTTAATATTGCAATCAACACTAACACGAAAAATTGTCCTCCTGCAACGATGCCCAATTGATATTTGGATAAATCCTTTTGCCAAAGAGGTACCCCAACTATGGTATGCAAATACAGATACACAATTTATCTTAGATGCATATGCTGCAGCATCTTACTGTAGCTCATACATGACCAAACAAGATCAAACACTGTCAGCTGCATTTCGACAGTTACGAGAGTAATGCACATACACTTACAATGACAAGATGCAATTTATATGAAAATTAGGCAACACATTGCTAAACTATCAACAGATGTCTAGTCGACAAGCTATCCACCTTGTCCTTTCATTGCCATTGCATAAGAGCTTGCGAAAAACTGTCTTTGTCAATACTGTGCCACAAGAGAATAGAGTCCTAATGCTAAAAAGTCCAAAGCTACTTGCAAAAGAAGTAGACAACTCTGATAACATAATGTACGCCTCTACAGTAGACAAGTATATGCATCGCCCAACTCACTTAGATAACTTATCATTAGATGAGTACATAGCATCTTACTCTGGCCATACAACACATACAAGTAAAAGAAAAAGGCCACTTATCGTACGCTATGTAAAGTACAACCCGCATATCGGTTATGAAAACTATTTTCGAGAAAATCTTATGCTATATATGCCTTTTAGAAATAGTGAACAAGCACTATTACTTGGGCACCAAACATGGAGTGTAGCATTCCATGCAAATGAAAACCAAATCGCAAATATTGAACAAATGTTTACAACACAAGTAGGAACCAAATGGGGAGACATTGAACAAGCTGCAATACAAACTAGCAATGACAACTGCCCAACAATAGACTTAGATAATGACATGCACAAACAAAACCATCAGGACATCACAGATACATATGATATCATGGCTGACCTTAAACATTATAAAACCCCAAAGTTTACACATGACACTCACAACTCTTTGTACTCTGAAATTGCACACCCATTCCTCCTTAGTAATGATGAATACTTCAAGTTATGAAGACAATTAAATAGACAACAACAAACCATATTAAAAGATGTATTAATGTTAAATAAACTAGCACCTCATAAGCCATTGTACTTTTTTTTGACAAGTGGTGTTGGCACAGGAAAAACATTTACAGCTAAAGTTCTCTTTGAAGCACTTATACATATCTATGATGAGAAATTAGATAGTGACCCACTCAAACTAAAGGGCATTATTGTAGCCTCTACAAGGAAAGCAACATTCAACGCAGGTGGCATAATTGCACACTCCATCTTTCACCTACCGTGCAATTCTGCAAAGATGCTTCCCCTAGATTCAAACACATTAGACAGCCTAAGCAAAAGACTTGAACAACTACAAATCTTGCTCATTGATGAAGCTTCACTCATTGGCTCTCGAATGTTGTACAACATTGACAGAAGACTATGCCAAATCAAGTACACACTAACATAGCCCTTTGGAAATATTGATATAATATTTTGCAGTGACTTGTACCAAGCACAACCTGTTTGCGATGCTTGGATATTTGAACAGCCAACAATAAATAATGAAAAGCTACCATACTCATTTTGGCTTGACAATGTCCTCAGCTTTGAACTAAACGATGTTATCAGGCAAACAAACAAGCAATTCATCTCCATATTAAACCGTGCTAGAACTTCCCAACAAACAGATCAAGACCTCACCTACATGAATAGAACATGTCATAGATTGCCTCCAAATGATCCAAGATTTCCTTACTTGTTTCAAAGAAACTTAGCTGTTGACGAACACAATAAGAAAATGCTAAACTATTTACCCACGCAGCTTTACATATTTGAAGCAATTGATAGAAAAGACACGACAATTGACCCTGACCATTTCCAAGTAGAGAGATCATCACTATCGAGCATAATATATGTCAAACTAGGAATTTTGATCGAACTAATAGTAGGAAATTTAGATGTGCATGATGGACTAGTTAACGGAGCTGACAACATTTTCCAACTACATCTACCTGAGAACCCAAGAATTGCATGGATACAAGTCAATAACCCCACCATTGGGAAATTACAATGCCAGAGGATGCAATCCTTGTACACAAATTCTATTATGCCATGTTGGACACCAATACAAAAAATAGCTAAGAAAATTAGGACAAGTACAAATATTGTTACGCAGACACAATTCCCTTTCTAGCTAGCATCTGCATGAACTATTCATAGAGCACAAGGACTAACAATGGATGCCTTGGCATTTAATCCATATAAAGTCTTCTAGCACAACCTTATCTACACTGCTCTATCTCGCGTCCGAGATATTGGCTCACTCTATCTTATGCATGAGCTAGAACATAAAAACTTCAAGCTATGTCCAAAAGTAGACAAGGAAATGGACCGGCTTCAAAACTCTGCCACATGGACTCCTCAATATAGCCTTTCCTCCATACCACCAAACCACTTCATTATATGTTCCTTGAATACACAAAGCTTTGTAATGCATGGCCAAGAAATAGGCCATGACCATGACCTAATAAATACAACTGTACTTTACCTTCAGAAAACTAGACATACGACACAAGATCACCTAACATTTCTTAGCATGTATTTCAACTATTAATTTTCAATGTCTATACACGGTCTATTGACATGTCATGCAAAAAAAATTACATCACTACAAATAACAATGTTTGCAACAAAACATTTGGAATCAATAACCACTGATCTCTTGCATCTTGGAAACCAAATACGCATCACAAATGTCTACATCACACCGAGAGCACCTCTTCAAGATCTTTTCAACCTTATAGAAAATGTCATTTCCACATTGCCATAGAATGTGAAGGTCATCATTGCTAGAGACTTCAACATTGACATGCTAAAATCCCCCAACTCACAACACGTGCTGCTTGAGTTCATGCATTCCCATAGATTCTATTTGACCATTGACAAGCCAACAATAGATACTAGAAGCTTATTAGATCACATTTGGGTTCCCAATATTGACATGTCCCATGCAAAATTCACCATACTAGATGCATATTGGACTGACCATAATGTTGTATCCTTACAATTTCATTTACAATGATTACAGAATACAAGTTACCACACAGTACAGGTGCACATTGCAATAGATTGTATACTTAGTATATTGATATATTTCTTCACAGCACCAACAAAATGATAGATAAGATGCAACCCGATGAGGCAAGTAGAAAATGACCCCATCCAGACACTAGGTATTGGAAAATTTCTACTCATTACTCCACCTCATGTTTATTTCTATTTCTTATCATCATATATTATCGTTGCTACAAACGTAACAATACTTATTACACCACCAGACTAAACTATGCCTCTTTTTTTACAGTCCACAGGACAAAAGTTCTCTTGAACCTCATTCTGACATCGATGATATCTAGGATTCAAAGAGGTAGTCTCTATACCTCATAACATAATTGTACAAACTATTATTGTTCCCATGCAAAAAAATTAATTTCCCTATTCTATGAACAAATCAAGGGCTGAACCGGACCAAATATCAAGTGTCATGGACATTCACACAACCCAATCTGGAAATGTGTTCGAAGGTGACATACTAGTTGCATATGGTCCTGTATTTGCTAAGGACCAACCAAACTCGCCATGATCACAAATAACACACATAGATATGATTGATAGAGAAGGTTAGATGACAATTACTGCAACCATAACAAACAATCTAATTCAGAAATTGATGCCTAGGCTAAAAGCAGGCACAAGTGTACGATTAACAAATTTCTCCGTAAAGAAAACATCCCAGTATGAAAGAGGAGATGCTACATACTATCTATAGCTTGGATTAGACACAATTTTTGACACTATAGATAGAGTTTGTGAGTAGCAAAAACTCATTCCCAGCACAACATAGCAGAGCTATTGAATTCACAGAGCAACTACCCTGTTGGTTCATTGGGTGTTATTGTAATTGGATATAGCCATTCAACAAATGAGTACTAGCTACATATTTTGAGATGGAGAGAAAATTTTGGATAAGGCAACTGTACGCTAACTCCTTTCCATATTATTCCAACCCTCATTCATTAAAAATATACTCTTCCAATTTACAGTCACTAAAATCTAGTTTCATTTGCAGCTCTACATTTTAGATTTCCACAAACAAGCATATGCCAGACTACAGAAACTCCTTGCCAAAACAAGAACACCGTTACTCCTCCTAAAAAGTGTTACTCGGAGCAATGGTAAGGACCCCTGCAGTTTTAAATCCACCTATGCAACTTTCATTGATGAGTTGAATGATGAATGCAGCCAAGTTGCACTCACTGAACTCCTCTCCGCCATCTTCAAAGTAAATTCCTTAATTTATCTTCACTTCTATTACTCCATGTCCTATTTTCAAATAATCTCATCTACAGATATCACATGTAAAATATACTAAAATGGAAATATAACTCTCTTTACATGTTTGATTTTGCAGGTTACTGGCACACTCAAACCAAAAAACACCCATCTCCAACCTTATCAACTACGTTGCACGATTTGCCACCAACCACCACCACCCTTCCAGCTCTCTCTGGCCACCTCTTTCCATTGCTCAAACTATGCAACACTCACAAGATTTGCACAAGAACTATTGCTAGAATGTGTAATACAGACTATAGACGAAATCATTGACTGCACTCTGCATGGTAAGCTACTACAAGAACACATTCCTGAACTAGCAAAGATAACATTTGAGCAATACAAGAGAAACATGTCAATAGTTGTCTTTATCATCAGACGTTTCAGCATACATGGTACATTTCCATTTGCACTCAATGGCAATATAATCTCAGTTGAAAAAACTCTAGAAAATGTAAGTTCCCCACTCCTACTCTATTCTATACCACATTAACTACAATATTTCACTTCCTAATATACTCTTTCTAATATACTGCTTCATTTTATATTATGCTCACAACTGCACAGACCATGAAAAGATGAACCACCTACCTGCACAGCTATTTGCATAGCAAATCGAGTTGAACTCACCATGTTTTTGTTCAACCACCTACCTCAACAGAGAATCTAGTTCAAGTCACTCTGTTCTTCTATTTTGTATCCAATGTATATTTGCTTTCAAAATACTATATAAATGTGCACTTTGAACTAAATATTTCCAATGGTAACAATGTTTACCTATTCTAGGTAACTACACTGTGACCCAAGTAATATCTAAGTTTCCTATTTTTGGCTAACCTTCTGTAAATATAATTCTACGTATTGAATGGATATAGTTATCATATATTTTATTAACATGTTCTTCAATTTTTTTATATACATTATTTGTTTAAACTGTTGAAACGAATTCTTCCTAGATTGCTCTCTTCAGAATAAACTATTTATTATTTGCTCCTATATGAGTTCTACAATAGCATATTTAAGACTTCTGATTATTAACTTAAACTATTCATTATTTTCTGCTACATGAGTTCTACAATAGCATATTTAAGACTTCTGATTATCAACTTTTCAAATGGCCCTGCGGGTAGTTAATCAAATTGAAGAATCTTGAACGAATGTCCTCATAAATCTTTTAATAATTTTTCCCCTTTTTCTGTTTTTCTCTCGCTTTTGCCCATCAGAGCTTGTCTTCCTTATAAAGGCTTCTCTAACTCTCTTCGCTTAAAGTTAATCTTTATGAGGAATGAATCACTTTCTCTTATTACATTCACGCATATCTATTTCATTAGCCATTCCTTTTCCTACTAGACTTTGGGGAAGTTTTGTGGGATACATATGGTGTCTGGTTTGTTTCAATTGAGGTCGATGTGGCTCATAGTCTAGCTTAGCTATCAATTTCTAACTTTGTTTCCAAATAATAGATTATAAATATGTTTTGCTCTATAAATTCTTCCAGCTTGGATCAAAATCCTAAGCTTCAAAACTAGTCATCTGCTTCAGTCCTGATCAAAATTTCCAACCCTCTACATGAAAACCATTAGAAACATCAAGAAGTGCCAGGAAAAAGCTTCAACTAGGGTAAACTCAGCCGAGGAATTGAGTCTCATATTACAGCTCACGTAGACTCTAGTCTTCCTCTATCATACACCAACTAGAGCTTTGTACTAACCCCCAACATCTCCTCCATCTTTCCCACTGGGCCTGGCACAAGCAGGGACTAATGCTGCACGCAACACTTGTTAGCTTATGAATTATGCGTTGTTGCGAATTTCAAAGGCGCAGATTCATTCTACAGATCTTGGATGACAGTTGCGCTATCTACCATGATGACCATATGACATTCCTAAAGATATATCATTTTTCTTGCCTCCCGAGCAAAAGTTTTAGGTTTGAATTTCGCTGCAGACACAAGGCTGTGCTAAGCATTTGACTCTTGGGCCACAATTTTTCAGCCCATCTAAGGTGCAACTTATATGCATTGTTTTTCAGTGTATTTCACTTGTCAGTCCTCCCAACTAATGTTTTCAGCGATGGTGATAATTAATTTTTATGATAGTTCTTAGTTCTTTTCTAAAGTTTATAAGTCCTTTATTTTTTAATTAATTTTTAAATAGTAATTTCTAATTTATGACTAGTCAGTTGTATTTTGTTAGAGATTAAATTTATTTTTGGATACAAAAATTTGAGAAAAGCGATATGTAGAATGTTCTTCCAAATTTGTAATAAAAAATAAAAAATAATGTAAACATTATCTTCTACAATCTTGAAAGACTTATGCAATACATTTCCACACACAGATCATAGAAGTTGGGGATCAACCAATTGTCAAAGTGCCCACTTGTTTGCCCTGCTAATCTCCAGTAATACTACTATCGAATGCCAAGAAATGATAATAAAAACATCCTTCCTCTTACATAATAGCCCTTGCTTATTCAGGTTTGAAAGAAAATCTATGCAGTATGAGTACCCCTTGAGAACAAAAAAAATTTGAATTAAAACAACATAAATTATGCCCTAAAAATAGTGTAACCCTTGTTGCATCTGAGCAACACAATTTGTCATGCCAAAAAAAGGGGGTCTCTCCTTCAAGTCCTCTCTCAAAAGCTGATCCTTCTGATGAATTCTCATATCCTTGTTCTAAATTCTATTGCCTCCAATTTCCACAACATCCAGTCCCTTCTTAGGACAAACAATCATTTCACCTCCTTCGAAAGCTTTTCTCAAACGTAATTGTTCTTGGATTACATCTACAAAAATTTGTTTCCTCCATAAACTAAAGAATCTGATTAGATCTACATACATGGAAAAAAAATTCATGCAGAGGAACATTCTAGCCTCCAGCCCCTTTTTCTCTACAACTCCTATTTCTATTTTCACATTTTCTTACCACTAAACTTCATATGCACATTATGCAATAGGTCAAGAAACTAGGATATCATGATAGCTAGATTTTTGTGTGGGCTACTAAATTTGAGGATTTGTGAAATTATACGAAGCATTTAAAAGCATGGTTTCACTTAATTTTAAATGAAATGAGAATTTTCCAAAAAAATTATTGTGCTAAATTGATTGTCACATTAATGATATACCACATTTCTTTGCCTCTACCAATGTTCAAGTGTACATATGTAGTCATTCATGAAAAAATTGATGATGGGAATTAACAACATTGATTGACACCAAATCTTGAAATATCTGTAAAATACCTTGCAAACAATTTAGTGGGAATGTATTAGAATAACTACAAAAATCACTATCTAGAATGACAAATGTCTAGCACATAGGGAAAAACCTTCCAAAATGCTCCATGTAATAAAGTTCTTAGATTTAAGGAAAAACATGTACATGGCATAGGTTTTAAAAAAAATAAAATTTAACATTGATTTTTTTTTTTTCTTATTAAATTTTGTTAAAACTGTTTGTATTTTTTTAATATTAAAAGGGTTGTATCCCTCTCGTTTCTATAGTTTTTGTACTCCCAGCTTCAAATTATACAAATCAAAACTACAAATCTTTCTCCTTTTAAAAATTAAGTAACCAACTGTTATTGTGGGCACTTTAAATAAATAATAATAATCATGAAAACTAGAAAGATCTAGTTATTATGCCATTTTTAATTTTATTTGTTATTTACCATTATAGTAACAATGTGTCTTTTGTATTCACTTACAATTAATTTGGTATATAAAATATGTTAAGAATATTAATATCTTAAATTTATCCTCATAAAAGTACACACATTAATTTTTTTATTCAAGATAAATTAATATCTAGTGTAATCTAATAAATTATAAATTAAATTATATCATTTCAATTTTTTATTTATTTTAAATTTGTATTTATTTTATAAATATTTATATAACAATTTTTCTAAAATGATCATTTTATTATAAGGTAGAATCTATTGAAGTGAAAATTATGATCTTCAAAATCTTTTTCTTTTTCCAGAAGTTGTACATATAGATTTCCTTATTTTCCTTATCATGAAAACCAAATTGATAAAGTAGTCTTGCTATAATTGTTCCATAATGACAAGTTGAAGAAAATAATAGAAAGATCCAAAATCTACTACAAGATAAAGCTTCCAATGGAAAACTAATGCTCCTCCTTGTATTTGGAAATTTTCCTTCTATGATTTACCTATCTCCCATAGTCTTATGTTTTTCCATGCCTTCTACACTTTGTCTCAATAGACACATACCATAGATCACTCTTCAAAGCTAAAAGTTTCTAAAATTCAGATAGAAGCTTTGAAAATCATCTCCCATGGCAGTGGTGGTGGTCGAAGGCTCATGTTCTCCCTTTCACATTTAATCACAACACTCTAACAAAGAAAAAATCAATCTCCTCTTTCTAGCATAAGGCAGGGACTCTAGCTCTTTCAGAGCTCTTGTTTATAATGGACTTAAGACTATTTAATATTTCTATGTGTGCATATAAGTTGTTCATAGCCACTAGCAAGATTTCATTTTAAAATTGAAGAATGGTTGACGTTGTAAACTAGATAATTGTACTATAAAGTGGTGCAACAAACAAGATGTGGTTATCCTTCTTATAAAAATGTGGAAAATACAATAAATTATTCTAAGAAATTAGGATATCATATTTATGATCTGTATTTTCTAGATTGTAAACAAGTAAAATAAATTGTTCCAAAAATATTGTGTTTTCTTTAGGGGAGACAACTCAATAGCAGCCTAGGCTAACTTCGGGCACCTAGAACTCCTAATCACAATGTTGAAATTTGTCAACTTTTTTGGTTAACCTTTGTAGGTGAATGAAGAGCTTAAAGTTAGTCTTTTGGCCTTTTTCTATTTACAAAGCTCTCTATAGAACTTGTAGAGTGCAAGGTGGTCTAAAAGTGTCACTTAAAAACATTTTCCCATAACTCATTATGTTCATCCTCCAAGCCGCTCACCAAAAATACAATACTTTATGCACAAATGGACCAATCAACAACCAATAAAACTAAAAAATAATCAACTATTATTACATGTGTGATCCACTATTAGTACATGTGCTATCATTTTTTGGGGCTTTTTATGAGCAATAATTGGGGGGATCTATAATAGTAGATGTAGTAGTCATGGGAATGTATGTGAGGCCTCGCCCTGACCCAACCTAGCACCGATGATACAGTGTTATTTTGATACTAATGCTTGTTATGTCAGAACATTATTGGATACATTGAACATTGTTAAGCTATTTTTTTTTACAATGGGTGATGTTTACTTCAGTTATTTGATTTTGTCATTTAATGCTTATAAATATGCATAACAATGAAGAAAATGTATGCAACACTAACACATTTGGTTATGCAAGTCGAAAGGTTAGAAATATGAGTAGAATTAGATAAACAACTATTTAATTGAGAAATGGATGCTTTAATTTATATAATTCCTCTAATATGTAATTCACATTATGCATGTGGTTTTGGACTTATTGATGTGTGCAATGAGTGTGCAGGAAAATTAGCCGAGAAAACTCAACGGAAAAGCGGAGCTAAACTACTTGTTAATTTTGTGCTAACTGTATATTGTAATTCTTAAAGGTTGTAATTTGATCTTACTATTCTCCTAACCTTTAATTGTTCCAAATAAGCCTTTAAAGGCTTAGAAACATTAAATTTAATTACCCCTATGGGTAAGGATATGGGTGGGGGTACTTTCCAACCCTTTAGCCTCCTAGGTTGACTCTTAGGGTCTCTTAAAAACCCTATTATACGCTGATTTCGAAAATGGGTTGCTCTTTACTTGGGTTAGTGAAACCAAACCTCCATCTTGAGTTACTTGAAGCTTAGTGGAGTTAAGGACCATACTTAGAGGCTTTTTGGGGGAGTTTTAGTTGTTACCCAATCCTCTAGTTTTGGAGGAAGTTTTGAAGATTGAAGGAAGAAAAGGGAAGCTCTTCTCAAACCACCATTGCCATAACTCTTTTAAGAAGGTAGGAGATCTTCACTCCATGAATGGTTCTTTATGTGTGTTCATGTTTTGAATCTTGCTTGAATCATGTTGGAGACATTATGTAATGTTGCATTCTTGTTGTGTGTTGGGGTGGATTGGGAGGGATTTCATCTTGTTTTCTTTTGATGTTATTCATATGCCTTCTTGGTGTGTTGATTTTTTTTGAGAGGTTTTCATGGGGATGTTTTTGGCAACACTCACCCTTGGATAGGGAAGAAGTGGCCATGCTTGGGGAAAGGGCATTAGTTGGACCTCAATAGTGTAGAGTATCCTCTCATGGAGAGAGGAGGGAGAAAGGGTAGGGTGTATGGGCCCCTACTTGTCATCCCATACCTTGTTGTTATTGAGAATTCTTGAATGTGGTAAAGAATGAAAATCCTTGTGGATATAGCCTCGAAAGGGCCTTGTGAAAGAATGGAAATTCTTGAAGTTTTAGCCCTGAAAGGGCTAAGTGAAGGTATGGTGATAGACTTCTCCTATTAAGAAAATCCACCTTTCCCCTATATTGGTTCATTGTTGGACCTATTGTGCAACCCGGTGGGAATGTATGTTCATTTTGCTTATCTCCTTGTATTGTTATCTCCATGTTGTTTCTTGTATCTTCCATGTTTACCCTTGATGCAATGAAGACATTTGATAAAAGTCTCTTGTGGAAGCCTTGAAGAAAACTCAATGAATTGTAATATCATGTAAATTGTAATTGAATTTGATGTAGTGGCAAAGATATTGGGTTTTCTTACTGGTTCTTTCCCGATGGAGCCCTTGAACCAGGATGAATAATAGAGAAAGAAAATGATCGTGAATACCTCCTCATATTGATCTCATGTGATTTTAATTTTTGCATATGTTGTGAGAAAATAGATTGATGGATAATGTCATTTAAATTATAAATCTCCAAGTTTCCAATTATGTTATTAACATGCCAATTGATATGTTGAAGTTTCAAATATATGGTTAAGTATTAGATGAAATTGAAATCCTACTTGCAATCACAAAGTTAACACCTTCATTTCTAAGTTTCATTTTGAATATAATCAATTAAGCTAGAGATCATGTTTTCCTTGGATTCAGAAAGGAAGAAAAGACTTATCCTGTGGTATAATGAACAAATAAATCATAATTTATAAGATGTAAGACACAAACATACTCCTTTGCATAACCTTAGAGCATTGATACTTGTTATAACAATTCATGTTGTCATTAGATTGGAATGCATTATTGAGATAAAGATGTATATATATATATATATATATATATATATATCAAAAGATTTATGACAACACTTAGTCAAATTGGCTTTCAAAAAAAAACTTGACACAAAGAAATATACACACCCAGGAGCAAAACTGCTCTCTGGAAATTGTATGTGCAAGCAAATTTAATTCATGAGACAATAGAGCATATACTCTTCCTAATTCCCCATTTAAATAACTCTTATTCAGATTTCTTTCACATATATAAATATGAATAAAATGGTGGAAAGTAATATACACAATTTAATAATTCATTTTTTTAAAATTTTTTCACCAAACTAACTTTTTGGCATTAACTATTTTATTCCCCCCCATTTCCAACTTGTTAACCCTTCCCATTTAACAAAAAATGTGGCAACTTTTATCCACCTGCGTGTGGGATCCATACTGTACCACTGGCGAGGGAGTAATGAAAATGTTTAAAAAAAAATCTTGTATTTACTCCTTCCTCCCACCTACTCCACCATACCCCTCACCCACATATGCAAGCTTTCCTTGTGGAAGCCTCAACTCACGCAAGGACCAATGAGAGACAGGTCTGTGCTGACAGACCTAGGTCAACGTGGAGGTGCCTTGGGAAGCATGGGATTTGATGGGAGGGAGCCAAGTGGGGGCTAGGCCACTTGGCTAGCAAGGGGGTGTAAGTAATTTAGGTGGTAGGTAGCTTAGGATAGTATTAGATTAGTTTAGTTAGTATTATGAGCTTTCTAAATTTTAGAGTAATTAGATTTAGTTGTAATTTTAAATTAGTAGTAGTCATGTTTAATTAGTAATTAGGTTAGTTGTGTAGATGGACTTCTAAGATTTTAGTTAGTTAAGTTGTGTTTCAATATGAAGTTTAGCTAGGATAGTTTTAAATTTATTTGAGTTAAATTTAATTGTTATATTGTTAGTGTAGTGCTAAATCATGTTAATTTAAAAATTTAATTTATGTTAATTTATATTAATAGTCGAAGTTCGTTCTAGTTAATATTTATGTTTAGTTAGTTAGAATGTATGTTAATTTTAAATGAGGATTTGTGGTTATTGTTCCTTGATCAATAGTATGCTAAGCTGGGGTATTAGATGTTTAGATAAACTATAGATTGTTAATTTTTTTAATTAAAGATGGCATTAATCGATAAACTAAATTGTAATTTGATGGCATTAGGAGGAAATGTATTGATGTAAGAAATGATGTTAATATTAAATTAGTTATTTTAAAAGTTTTAACTTGGAAAATTGAATATAGTAATTTAACAAATTTGATGTCTCATTAATTAGTTTTTATTCTATTACGAGCTTCATTGATTAATTTTAATATGGACTTAGATTGTGATAATTTGAATAAAGCCTAGATTAAAATATGGATTCATTGAACATAGTCACCAACTTTAATAGTGAACATTAAATTAATTATTAGATGGTTAAATGCATTGGAGAAAATTTTAGGTTAGCTTAGGTTTTGGATTAAATTTTTAAAACATAATTAGAATGAAGATGTAAGAAGTTAATTCATGACATTAAGCCAAGAGCAATTGATTAAAGATGTAACGACAACCAAGTTATTCATTTAGTAGTAAGGGCCTAGTTAATTAGAACATCCTTAAGGTCATAACAATTGATCACGATTAGTTCCATTACAGTTAAACCCTAAAACTTTTTCGACCATGTTGTCTTGCTTAATCTTAGTTAATCATAAGGACATTTGTCGACCCCATCATCTTAATTGTTCAAAACAAATTGTTGTGTGTGTTTTTGCCCCTTACTTTTGGGCATGACAATGTAGGTGACTACTAGGTCATCTCCCTTATTTATAGATTTATTTTTCTTTGTTTTTATTGTCTTTTGATTCTATCAGGAGCTTAATCGACACCCAAGAAATATATGTTGATAGAAATATACATTTAAGTTATTATTGTAAAGAGGCATTATTTATTGTTATTTGATTAGGAAAAAAATTATGTACAATTGAAGTCCAAAATAATCTCTACCAATTTATAGATTGTTGAAAACTAGTTCTTCTGATGGACAAATAGCATAACAAAATTTTAAATGAAGGGAAGGGTTGTGATCATCGTGTGGAAGTAAGCGAAATTGGAAGTTCATCACTAGTATCTTTTTAAAATTAAATTAACAAGCACAATCTTCAATTGATCTATACACCTCAAAAGGACAACTTACAAATTTAAACATATTTTGTAAAAGTTTTGAAATGGATATTATTTTTGAAGTGTATTCTTACATAGGTGACCTGAGCAATTTAATTACCTCACATTAGATTAACATTTTGTCAATTCAAATTAGATTTTGTAAATAAAGTGTTTAGTTTCCAAAATTTATATCTTTGAACATTTTGTAATTCATTCTTGTGTTTTCTACATAAGAAGTTATATTCAATCCAATTACTAGTTTAAATATTGTACAACAATGTAGTACATGCTTGAATAAATAGGACTGTTAAAATAATTAATATTAATAAATAGAAAATTGTTAAAGAAAGTAATATTAAATAACTTGATATTAATAATTATTTTATTTAATTAAAAAAATAAAATTTAAATTTAAACTTCAAAAAAATCATATAAAAATAATGTAGGTATGGATATTAAAAATTATTTATTAAATTTTGTTAAAAAGGTGAACTATAATACAATAATAAGTTTAAATAAGAAGTATATGTAATGTAGTATATAATAAAATATTATATATTCTAAATATGTCTAATATCATATATATACATATACATATATACACAGACATATAAAATCTAGTATATATAATAATAAATTTAAATTATGTTTTGTTATAACAACTAGTATTAGATGTGACATTATAAAGATAATAAATGTCATCTCAATTATTTACATAAGTATTTAGATTCATAAAATAGTCATTTTTTTCATTTACATAGGTAACCTAAGCAATTCAATTACCTCACATTCTTAACATCTTGTCAATTCAAATTAGATTTTGTAAACAGAGTGACTAGTTTCCAAAATTTATATTGATGAACATTTTGCAATTCATTCTTGTGTTTTTCTACATAAGAAATTATATTCAATCTAATTACTAGTTTGAATATTGCACAACAATGTAGTACATGCCTGAATAAATAAGATTGTTAAAATTATTAATATTGAATACATAGAAAATTATTTAAGAAAGTAATACTAAATAACTTGATATTAATAATTATTTTATTTTATTAAACAAATAAAATTTAAATTCAAACTTTCCAAAAATCATATAAAAATAATGTGGGTATGGATATTAAAAATTATTTATTAAATTTTATTAAAAAGGTGAAAGTTTAAAAATAATAAATATATTAAATCTATAAAATAAAAAATTATACACACACACACACACACACACACACACACACACACACACACACACAAATAGATATACACACATAATAAAATTACTATAATACAATTATAAGTTTAAATAATAAATATATGTAATGTAGTATATAATATAATCTTATATATTCTAAATATGTGTAATGTCATATATACATAGACATATAAAATCTAGTATATATAACAATAAATTTAAATTATTTTTTATTATAGCAACTTATGTTAGAGGTGATGTATTATAAAGATAAGAAATGTCATCTCAATTAATCATCAAAAGATACATGACCCATATAAAGTAAGAGTGAAT